>CAJVRI010000530.1:0-292500 GCA_911649635.1 Poeciliopsis gracilis
CACGTCCGATGAAGCCAATAGGACCACATCATCCGCAAAAAGCAGAGATGCAATCCTAAGGCCACCAAAGCGGATCCCCTCAACACCTGGCTGCGCCTAGAAATTCTGTCCATAAAAGTAATGAACAGAATCGGTGACAAAGGGCAGCCCTGGCGGAGTCCAACCCTCACTGGGAGCGAGCCCGACTTATTGCCGGCAATGCGGACCAGACTCTGACACCGGTCATACAGGGACCTGACAGCCCGTATCAAAGGGCCCGGTACCCCCATACTCCCGGAGAACCCCCACAGGGCACCCGAGGGACACGGTCGAAACGCCTTCTCCAAGTCCACAAAGCACATGTAGACCGGTTGGGCGAACTCCCATGCACCCTCCAGGACCCTGCTGAGGGTGTAGAGCTGGTCCAGTGTTCCACGACCAGGGCCGAAAACCACACTGCTCTTCCAAAATCCGAGGTTCGACTATCCGACGGACCCTCCTCTCCAGTACCCCTGAATAGACCTTGCCAGGGAGGCTTAAGAGTGTGATCCCTCTATAGTTGGAGCACACTCTCCGATCCCCCTTTTTAAACAGGGGGACCACCACCCCAGTCTGCCAATCCAGGGGAACTGCCCCCGATGTCCATGCGATACTGCAGAGTCGCGTTAACCAACACAACCCTACAACATCCAGAGCCTTGAGATACTCCGGGCGAATCTCATCCACCCCGGGGCCCGGCCACCGAGGAGTTTTTTTAACTACCTCGGCGACCTCGTCCCCAGAGATTGGAGAGACCAACCCAAAGTCCTCAGGCTCAGCTTCCTCAATGGAAGGCATGTTGGTGGGATTGAGGAGGTCTTCGAAGTACTCCGCCCACCGACCCACAACGTCCCAAGTCGAAGTCAGCAGCACACCACCCCCACTGTAAACAGTGTTGGTGCTACACTGCTTCCCCCTCCTGAGACGCCGGATGGTGGACCAGAATCGCCTCGAAGCCATACGGAAGTCTTTCTCCATGGTCTCTCCGAACTCCTCCCACGCCCGAGTTTTTGCCTCAGCAACCACCTGAGCCGCAAGCCGCTTCGCCCGCCGGTACCCATCAGCCTGACTTCGCCTGACAGCATCCCTCACCGAAGGTGTCCACCAACGGGTTCGAGGGTTGCCACCACGACAGGCACCGACAACCTTGCGACCGCAGCTCCGATGAGCCGCCTCGACAATGGAGGCACGGAACATGGTCCACTCGGACTCAATGTCCCCCCGCCTCCCCCGGGGACGTGTTTGAAGCTCTGCCGGAGATGGGAGTTAAAGCGCCGTCTCACAGGGGACTCCGCCAGGCGTTCCCAGCAGACCCTCACAACACGTTTGGGCCTGCCAGGTCTGACCCGGCAGCCTCCCCCACCACCGGAGCCAACTCACCACCAGGTAGTGGTCAGTGGACAACTCCGCACCTCTCTTCACCCGAGTGTCCAGGACATACGGCCGCAGATCCGGCGAAAGCGATAACAAAATCGATCATCGAACTGCGGCCTAGGGATGTCCTGGTGCCAAGATGCACACATGGACACCCTTATGCACTAACCCTGAACATAGTGTTCGTTATGGACAATCCGTGACGAGCACAGAAGTCCAGCAACAGAACACCACTCAGTTCAGATCGGAGGGAGCGTTCCTCCCAACCACGCCCCTCCAGGTCTCACTGTCATTGCCCACGTGAGCGTTGAAGTCCCCCAGCAGAACGAGGGAGTCCCCAGTAGGGGCACTCTCAGTACCCCCCTCCAAGGACTCCCAAAAAGGGTGAGTAAGCTGAACTGTCATTCGGCCCGTAAGCACAAACAACAGTCAGAACCCGTCCCCCCCCCCACCCGTAGGCGGAGGGAGGCTACCCTCTCGTTCACCGGGGTGAACCCCCAACGTACAGGCGCCAAGATGGGGGAGCAACAAGTATGCCCACCCCTGCTCGACGCCTCTCACCGTGGGCAACTCCAGAGTGGAAAGTACATCCAGCCCCTCTCAAGGAGACTGGTTCCAGAACCAGAGCCATGCGTCAAGGAGAGACCGACTATTTCTAGCCGGAACCTCTCAGCCTCACACACCAGCTCCGGCTCCTTCCCCACCAGAGAGGTGACATTCCACGTCCCAAGAGCCAGTTTCTGCAACCGAGGATCGGACCGCCAGGACCCCCCTCCCTCGCCACAACCCATCTCACATTGCACCCGACCCCTATGGCCCTTCCTACAGGTGGTAGGCCCATTGGAAGAGGGACCCATGTTTCCTCTTCGGGCTGAGCCCCGGCCGGGCTCCAGGGGTAAAAGCCCGGCCACCAGGCGCTCGCCAACGTGCCCCACCTCCAGGCCTGGCTCCAGAGTGGGGCCCCGGTGACCCGCGTCCGGGTGAGGGAACACTAAATCCAAAGTTTTTGTTCATCATAGGGGTCTTCGGTCCCTCCCCTAAGACCTGTCTGCCTTGGGTGACCCTACCAGGGGCATGAAGCCCCCGACAGCATAGCTCTTAGGATCATTGGGGAAGGACCACTATGGTAGAACACCAAACCAAGCTCGCATAACTCCACCATGATAGGGTCCAGATCCTGCAGTGATGATCAAGGATTGTTTTTATGCTGCTAAAGCACACACACACACACACACACGCACACACACACAAAATCAGGTTAATTGTTTTTATCTACCCGATAAAGCGATCAGGACATGCTGCTATACAATACCAAGGTGAGGGGTCCTACAGCAAATTTTTGCAACTGAATTCACAGTTATGCCAAAAATGAGACAGTCAGTTAATATTTCTACTAGTGCAAGTCATTGAAGAAATTAAATAAGAATCAAAAGATAATCACCATGAAAACAAGATCAGTAATCGCTGTATTGTGGGTAAAGATAATCAGTATTCTGTCCAGGGAGGAGGTTTCGATCAAAAGATACAATTTATATGTAAGACATAAGTGAAGGTTGTTATTGTGAATATGTAGAGCCTTGCTGCACTTCAGTTATGTAGGACGAGATAGCCCTGCTAGATCTTGGAGCTAAAGATTGGTATTTTAAATAACATTATATACATGTATAAGTCTCTGTTGCTTTTTAATTCTAGATACATTTAGGTAAAGCATCAATAAATATTAGAAATATAGAAGAGTTATGGCCACATGGAAACTTTACCTTGTACCATTTTATTACATGAGCATGCTTGATAGCTCAAGCAGAACTCAAATGGCTGTTTAAGCAGTCCACCCACAAGACTGGGTATGGTGGGTGACCAATTAGCTTGATGTTTAATTTGATTTCACCATGCAGCTTCACAAAATGGGGCTCCTTCTGCTATCAAAAACAATGCTGGGAATCTTTTGCCTTCTCAAGGTGAAGTCCTAGTGTTTCTAAAATGAAACATTAGGAGCTGTGACTCTCTCGACAAAATGAAGTTTCTACTAAGTCTATTTTTGATATAATAGCAAAGCGGTTCTGGCAGGAGCTGGGTGTATTAGTAGTGTTGTAGCACTCAACACCGGTCTTGTTCTCGAGACCGGTTTTCACTGGATGCAGAATGCACCAATTAAAATCCAAACGATAATGGGACTTATCAGTTACGTGTTTCTGTTACTGATTCCACCGGCTCACCACTTTCCACTCGCATAGCGCTCCAAGCAGGCCCCGCGCCATGGGCAAGCTTTGGGGAGGCATTGCCCAACCACGAAGTGCCCCCCTCGACTGGAAGCTGTTTGTTGTTTTTCCCTCAGAGTGGCCAACTCTGTTATTCCTATATCGATTTGATACAGTAGGAGCTTCTGTGCCTTCTGTCAGTTTTTTCAGCAGTTAAAAGTGCTGGAACACCGTTGTTAACAAGTCGTAACATGTTTTTCCGAGTCGAATTTAAACATCAGCCCTAATACTCTTGTGCTTTGCAACTGTGCTGCTGGTGTGCAGAGCTACTCGGGTTTGCGCTAGAATCATAGGAGCAAGTCAGCAAAACGCCAAGAACTTTGCACAGTTTTTCCTCCAAACAAACTGACTGAGTTGAGTAAACTTTTTTAACTAACAGGTGATGTTAGTTAAAAGATGACAAGTTAACACCAATACAGCACCTTAAGTTTGTTAACAAGTAGCCTGTAGGTTACTGATGTTGTTTATGTTAAAAAGTTGGTAACTTTTTTTAGAAAAAAGGTACTTATATGAGTAATTTTACTGCACTGTACCATTTTCTTTTACTTGAGTAATATTATTATTGCTATGTATTCATCTTGCTCTTGGTCTCGACCTGGTCTTGGTCTTGTCTTGGTCTCGGGTTAGGTGGTCTTGACTACAACACTGTGTATTAGGCATAGAGGCAAAGGTAAAAACATTTAAAGAATTTCCTTTTTTTTTTTTTCCTTTGGACATCCAAGAAAATGAGTCGGCTTATGAGTGAAAGGTTTAACAGGACAGGATTTAGCTGATGGACAGGGTGGCTAAATGAAATCTCTGTCCTCTGAATAAGGGGAAAGATGGAAGGCTCAGGAATGTCTGTAACCCAAAACATTTTACAGAGCCATCAGACGGACTGACACTTTCAACCCCTCCCTCCACAACAGCTGTGCTGAATGACAACCCCTTTTTCTCCACCTTGAAATGACAACCACAGAATATCAAATGCTAATTAAAGAGGAGACAGGCATGGCTGTCTCATCAGTTTGATTGGTGGTGGGGAGGATAGAAATGCAGAGAGACAGAGGTCACTTTGAATGGATGTTATTCGCTGGATGTTAGTCCGCTGGATCAAGATGCTGAGATGAATATATTTCTATTTCTATTCAAGAAGTGAGGGAAAATCCACAGGTGCTAACAGAAATGACATAAAAGTGTAACGTTAAAACATTAAAAATGTTGCTTAGGCTTTTGCTTCACCGTGAAGCAAAAGCCTCAGCTGAGTAAAATGTGTTTAAGAGGGAGATTTTTGGACGAGGCTGACAACAAATATATTATTATAAAAAACCATGGTTATTAGCATTGTGATAAAGCATGTCCTATATTCTAAGAAAATATAGTGCTGTGAAAAAACTACTTTCAGATTTCTTCTGAAATGCTCTTGCCCAACTTTAAACCTGCAGTGTGTTACATATATATATATATATATATATATATATATATATATATATTGTTATGGTCTGGCTCTGGTACCATAACAAATTAATGGGAAGCAACGCGTGGGATAACTTAAAATAGGATTTATTTAACAAAAGTCATAACTGGTTGAACAGAAAAAGGGAAACAAGAGGAGAGGTTGACAGACAGAAAGAAAACGTCTGTTCTAGTGAGAGAAAGGTGGTGCTTTTTGAGCTGCTCTGATGTCATTCATGGAGACACTGGCCAGCTGCCTCCACTTCCAATCAGCACCAATCAGAAGATCTGGAGCAGGAACGCTAAACCCCAAAGGAATAGCCTTGGGCCGTAACACCCCCCCTCTTCAAAACAGGGTCCCCACCGGAACCCTGGGCAACCTATGCATAAACATCTGAAAAATAGAAAAACAAGTTTAAATACAGTCACAATATCTCAGACAAGCTGAGATGAAACAGAAAACAAAACCTAGATCCTTTTAAAGCCCATCCCCAAGTCAACAACTGGTACCATGAAGTGACTCAGACAGGGAAGGAGAGAAAAAAATAAATAAATTACTGACTTTGTGCTCTTGACAAAGCATCTGCGATGACATTATCCTTTCCCTTGATATGACGAATATCTAAAGAAAATGACTGCAGAAACAACGACCACCTCACAAGTCTCTGATTTGGGCATCGAAAAGAATTCAAAAAGGTCAGAGGATTATGATCTGTGAAGACAGTTAAAGGACCTGAGCCCACATAAACCTCAAAATGTTGTAATGACCACATAAGAGCAAGGGTCTCTTTTTCTATGACTGAGTAGTTCAGTTGATGTCTATTAAACTTCCTAGAAAAAAAACTCACAGGTCTCTCAATTGAAAAGTCATCCATTTGCAAAAGGACTCCCCCTGCACCAACATGACTGGCATCAACCTGTAGTTTAAAAGGCTTATTCATATCTGGAGCCAACAAGACAGGAGAATCACAGAGCATCCTCTTCACATCTTCAAAAGCCTGCTGGCAGACAGAGGACCAGATGTATTTCACATTAGTTTTCAAAAGATCTGTCAGAGGTGCAACCACAGTTGAAAAGTTTCTACAGAAGGCCCTATAATATCCAACTAAACCCAAGAATTTCATGAGGTCCTTTTTAGTAGTTGGTGGTGGATACTTTTCAATCGCTTCTACCTTTGCTTTAACTGGACATACTTTACCTTGACCCACTTGATGACCAAGATAAATGACAGTTGCTCGAGCAAATTCACATTTGGCTAGATTCATTGTCAGACATGCATCAACCAAACGGTCAAACAAAGTTGTGAGTTGTTCCAGGTGAGAAGACCAACTATGAGAATAGACAATAATGTCATCCAAATACACAGAACAACCTTCTAAACCCCCAACAACTTTATTCATCAAGCGCTGAAAAGTCGCCGGCGCATTCTTCAAACCAAAAGGCATAACATTGTACGAGTACAAACCAGTAGGTGTAATAAAGGCAGCGATTTCCTGTGCCCTTTTAGTTAAAGGGACTTGCCAATAACCTTTTAACAAGTCTATTTTACTGATGAACTTAGCATTACCAATCTGATCAATACAGTCATCCATACGAGGTAGCGGGTATGAATCAGTTTTGGTTATGCTATTGACTTTTCTGAAATCGGAACAAAACCTATAGGTTTTGTCTGATTTTGGAACTAGCAAGCAAGGTGAAGACCAGCTTGAACATGATGCTTGAGCGATACCATTTTTTAACATGTAGTCAATCTCAGCATCCAGATATTTGCGTTTTTCAGGGCTAACCCTGTAAAACTGCTGTTTTATAGGTTGTGTATCACCCACCTCAATATCATGCTCAATCAGATGTGTACAGGATGGAATATCTGCAAATAAATCAGAGTGAGATTTTATCAACTGAATCAACTCCAAGCATTGAGTCTCTGGTAAATAATTCAGCATAGTATCCAAGTTCTTTAGTACTTCAGAATTTATAAGTCGACCAGTTAGCATGGCTGAATCTGGAACAGGCAACCCATCGCCATGCCATTCATCTCCAGCAGATGTCACCGTTTCACTAATGCACACAGGGTGAACGTCATCCACCAATACAGTCTTATCACGAACATGGTAAGGTTTTAAAAGGTTTACATGAACCGTCTGCTGTTTCTTCCGTCTTTCTGGAGTTGCAATGAGATAGTTTTGGTCGGAAAGCTGTTTCAAAACTGTGTGTGGGCCAGAAAACTTGGCCTGAAATGGTGAAGTCACAACAGGAAGTAAAGCCAGTACTTGATCACCTGAAAGAAAAAACACGATGTTCAGCTTTCTTATCATACAAACACTTCATTTTTTCCTGTGCAGATGATAGTTTCTTATTTGCCAACTGCATTGCAGTAAAAAGTCTCTGCTTAAACCCATTAACATAATGCAACAAGTTTTGTGGTGGTTCAGCATCCTTCCACTCATCTCGCAAAACTGTTAATGGACCACGCACAGTATGACCAAATACTAATTCATTAGGGCTAAAGCCCGTACTTTCTTGTGTTACTTCTCTCGCTGCAAGTAATAACCAAGGCAGACCATCCTCCCAATCAGCCTTCATTTGAACACAGTAAGCACGGAGTAAAGATTTTAATGTCTGATGAAATCGCTCCAGTGCTCCTTGACTCTGTGCGTGATATGCTGTAGATTGATTATGCTGAATGTGTAGCTGCTTTAAAACCTGTGCAAACAAATGAGAGGAGAAATTAGATCCTTGGTCACTCTGAATGACTTTAGGTATTCCAAAAATACCAATAAATTGTCCAAGCGCTCGCACCACAGACTTTGCAGTGAGTGTGTGCAATGGATATACTGCTGGATACCTGGTACTTTGGCACATAACTGTCAAAAGATACTTAGCACCCAAACGTGAAGGTGGAAGAGGACCCACACAATCAATGATTAAGTGCTCAAATGGTTTACCAATAGTCGGAATAGGATACAGTGGTGCCCGGTTTATGACTTGATTGGGTTTACCAGTCAACTGACAGGTGTGACAAGTTTTAATATATGAAGCAATATCTTTTTTCAGCCGCGGCCAAAAAAAATTTCTTAAAATGCGGTCATAGGTTTTCCTAACTCCCATGTGTCCGCACTCATCATGGGATACCTGCAAAACCAAGTCACGCAATTTCAAAGGCACCACAACCTGATAAACTGGCTGCCCAATAACATCGTCACCACATGGCATCCCACTTCCTTAACAGTACCTTGTTCTCAACAAAGTATCCATGAGCATGGTTCTGCATCTCCTCAGCAGGTAATGCAGACTGAAACAAATGCTGTATTGTGGGGTCAGATCTTTGCTCCTGCCCCAAATCATTCTGTGAAATAGACAAAGGAATGTTAGACCAACAAAAAGAGGACGTCTGTGTATCTTTTCCAAAACTTTCATCCTGATGTACATCACTGGATGCTTTCATCGCTCGAGTCACAGCACATGCTTGGAAAACTTCTGGGTGTGATTTTTCATTTTCGTCAGGACCACTGCTGACCAAAGGTACTGAAACAATAACAGGAGATTCTGGTTGATCAGGCCAGACTTTCCCTCCAGCTATATGGTTCCCCAATATAACTGTGACACCAACCACAGGTAATGCAGGTCTAACACCCATCCTTACTTCTCCTTCAAACAACTCTGAATGAAGCACAAGCTTATGTACTGGAACACAAAACACAGACATACCCATACCCAACACAGGTATCGATAATCCAGTGTCAGACTCATCTGAAAAAGATAACACTGATGCCAGAATGAATGAATCGTGTGCACCAGTATCTCTCAAAATGGTAACTGGCACCCTGACGTCACTCCCAATTAAAGAAACTTCTCCTTCCATAAGAAATGGTTTGTAAGAACTCAAATCAGGTTTTCTGGCAAATGGCACTTCAGTCATTTTGTTAGAAACATTTAAAACTGATGCAGCAAGCACTGCTGGTTTAACCTGATTTCCATTTTTATTTCTAGATTTCAACAAAGCACAGTCTTTCTTCCAATGACCCTTTCTGTGACAATAATTACAAATTTTGTTCAGATCACGGATACTGCGGTCTGAAAAAAACCCTCCAGAACGTGTTGAACGCCAGCTTGGAGCACTCATCCCATCTGTGTGCTCTCCACCAGTATCTTTATGTGTCAAGACAAAATCATCAGCCAACACTGCAGCTTCTGATACAGTTTTTACCTTCTGTTCATTAATGTACACTGCAATGCATTGAGGAACAGAGTTCTTAAATTGTTCAAGAACCATTAAATTACAGAGGTCACCAAGTGTTTTAACGTCAGAGGAAGTGCACCAACGATTGAAATGAATCTCCAAATCCCTTGCGAACTCTACATAGAGTTTCGTCACCTTTTTTTCCAGTTTCTAAACTTCTGCCTGTAAGCTTCAGGGACTAATTCATATGCTTTCAGTATTGTAGCTTTAACCTTGGTATAATCCTGGCTATCATTTAAGCTCAACATAGAAAAAAGATTCCTGAGCCCGACCAACCAAAACACACTGAAGCAAAACTATGCGGTCTGAATCAGACCAGTCTCTTGTCTCTGCAACCCTTTCAAACAAAGTGAAAAAAAAGTTTCAACATCCTTTTCACTAAACTTAGGCACCAAACGCAAGTCATTCAAAATGTCAGAGGCCTTACATTTCGAGTCCTTAACACAAGATTCCACAGACAATTTGCCCTCTTTCATCAGATTTAATTTCTCACTTTCTAAGTTTATTCTTGCCAACTCAGTTTCCTGTCTTAGTTTTTCCAAAGCAAGAACCTTATCCAAATCTGCTTGCTGTCTTAAATTCTCCAAAGCCAACTCCTTTTCCTTCTCCAGTTGCATTCTTAACCTCAACATCTCTTTTTTGTTGTTCAAAATCCAAAAGTTTAGGCTTTACAACCTCTGAATCCAAATTTTCAGGCATTGAAGGCAAAGACAAAACACCCATTTCAATCAAGTTTTCCCTTAAAATTGCTTTAACATTTTCTTTCAACCGTTTATCACCAACACTTATTTTATAGTGCTCAGCAATTTTTACTAATTGTTCTCTAGAACACAAATCCAGAAACTCTGCTGATGGATTTTTTATTAAAATCTTCAACAGACATAATTAAATTCTTAATCAGAAAATGTTTCAGAATGAAAAGTAAATTGCTGACAATTTGTGCAACACAAAACCAATCCGAACCTCCCCTCTAACTGCCTATCAGCCACTAACTAGCTCAACCCTAGTCTTCAGAGATCAGGGACGGTGGGTACTTATGCACTAAATACCAGTAGAGTGAAAAAAGCGACCAGAAAACTGGCAACCTTCTCAACACTATGGCTGTGCCCCCGAGACAATTGCTCCAACCATATGATCTCACATTACTGTTATTTTTGAGCACATGAATCCCAAAGGGGAGACACGCTGAGGCCTACAGGAGAATCAGTTCAGATCAGCCATACTTAATTGCACAAATTAGTCAACAATCACACTTACCATTAGAGTCGTCAGATGAAATGAAAGCAAACTACCTACCCCAAACCAGAAAAAAAAAGAAGAGAGAAAAAACATTTCTCTAAAACTAAACTCAAGATTCCCACACTAACTTCCCAATTAAATTAATAAACAAAGCTTACCAACTGAAAAACTGTCGCGCCAAACTATAACATAAATTTGGATGAGCCCCCAATTTGTTATGGTCTGGCTCTGGTACCATAACAAATTAATGGGAAGCAACGCGTGGGATAACTTAAAATAGGATTTATTTAACAAAAGTCATAACTGGTTGAACAGAAAAAGGGAAACAAGAGGAGAGGTTGACAGACAGAAAGAAAAGGGCTGTTCTAGTGAGAGAAAGGTGGTGCTTTTTGAGCTGCTCTGATGTCATTCATGGAGACACCAATCAGCACCAATCAGAAGATCTGGAGCAGGAACGCTAAACCCCAAAGGAATAGCCTTGGGCGTAACAATATATATATATATATATATATATATATATATATATATATATATATATATATATATATATATATATATATATATATATATATATATTTTGTGAACGATTACAGCTGACAGTTTCAGCATTACTTCTTCAATTGAAGATCTCTTTAGGTTTTGAAATATAAATGTACATTCTCACTTTTAGATTATGAATCTGTTTCAAGCCAGTGGCTGCAGCCATATGTTCCACTCACTGTCCTCTTCAATCGACAGTGAGAATACGCCGTTCAAAGTAAAAAGCTGAGGCAGTCTAACTTCAGCTCAAGGACTCAATGAAACATGAAGAATGACACATTGCAGAATGCTTGCAGGGGTGTTTGTGGTTAATCATCTCACCTTATTAGCTACTGGCCCTGAGGACTATGGCTTATCACATAAAAATCAGGATATAATAGAATATGAATGTGGACATACAAGGAAAGTAATTTCCTTTTGTTCTGAGCTGTGAAAGTACCATGAATCATTAGTGGATTGAAAGCCCAGTGCTATTGCCTTGGGTCAGTGCAGTGAGTTTGGCTCATCTGTAGATCAGAAGCTGCAGTAATTTTCCTCTGCTACTGGCGGTCCTGCAGCAGCAGAAAAGCCTCAGCTCCTTGCAGTACGACCTTTATAATGAAAGACCTGAAAGTAACTGGATAAAAATAAAAAGTCATCAAATATTGAGTACTTAATACTTTTTTTTCTTACTTTTGTCTTCCAACTAATTATTGTCTGCTTCATTTCATTCCAACCTATATGCAGAAATTAAAAATGCTCTATGTCTGCATTTTCAGATTGAAATATTTTTGAAGCTTTTCGCACAGATTTAAACAGAAGTTGTCACCTCCTGCATGAGTTTTGAGACCACATGTTTTTTTTTTTTTTTAATGAAATTCCAAACCTCTAGCACAGAGGGGAGGATTCTTTTCTGGTTTGCAGCCTAATTGTTTTGTCTGGAGTACAAACTTGCAATGGAGTTTCTGGCCATCCTCTACACCTTTGTTATTCAGTTTGTTCTGTCTTCATCGATCACTGTGTGTTTTGGCTCATCCACAAGACAGGACATCTCCAAATCACAACGAACAATAAGAGATGAACAGAGGTGACCTTCTGTCTGTTAGGGCCTTTTCCAAGTCCAGGGTCATGAAAACTAGTCGCCATGGAGACAGTTTCTTCCCCCACGTTGTCTCTGATAAACAACCTACAGTCAGAGTGCCTGGATCAATAGTATTCATATTTACACAAAAATAAGGCCAGAACACTTTTAGAATCCTTAACATAAAGTATATTTACAACCTAAATTATAATGTTTGTCCAATTCAATGTTATTAATGTACTGCCAATAATCTATCCTTTTTTGGTAGCATTTCTCTTGCAGTGTGGATTATTGATGTTTTGACCAATCAAATTTTCATCCCTGTGTGCTGCAAGAGATAATCTAATCTACTTAGAGCCTTCAGAATCCATAAGGCAGGTCTACACTGACTAACCCATCAGCGGTCAGATTCACTTAAGATAAGATAGGCCTAAGATAGAAGGCCTAAGATAACGTCAGATGTTTTGTGCCCTCTGACTGGATGATCAGCGTGAACAAATTAGTCCCAAGTCCCAAACTTCAGGCTTCAGCATTCAGCAATCTGTAATCCACATATCAGTATTAGTACATTTTTGTTGTTTCCTTTTTTATGCCCAGAGCAGCAGATGAAGAAGGAGAAATGGTCTTGACCTCTTAAATCAATAAAAATCAATTTTCAAGACTGGCTTTTTCCAAAGAACTGGACATAGTGAAGATATAGTAGCCAATGGCACCGGTACCATAGTCTGACCGCCTCTGAGGAACAAATTATATTGCTGGGAATGTCTTTGCAAATGAGTGACTTAGTTGTTGGAGGAACAGGTTTGTCAATTTCAGTTGTCTGACCAAGGGAGCTGGGTAACAGCAAGCCATTTCCAGACTTGAGTGCTTTTAAGAAAAGGTAGCAAAGCCAGAGTTGAGCTCCAGCTCTGCTAATGTTTATTTCTATATCCACCATGAATATAGAATTGACATTCTCTAATGTATGCCAGAAATATAGCAGGACAAAGGTGGCTTGCAGTGTTAGCCTCCATGACCATAGGAAAGAATGTATGGAAACAAAGAGTTCAGGTTTATGACAAAGTCTTCACACATAAAACCAGGAGGATTGATTGTGTCTAAACAGAAATAATCAATAACTGAGTGTTTTATTTCCATATATGTGGCACAGTGGTGGTTGTAGGTTGTAGTGTATAGATTTAGAGTTGTGTTAATTGGGTTTCTTGTTTCAATAACAATAGTATTCACTCTCAATGTGTGATGTACCCCTCAAAATTATTTTAGAAACCTGTTTGTTGAATGTGTGCTGCGTAAATGAACAATAACAATTTACAATAAGAATTTACAAAAAAAATGTTTAATGTTGAATCATCCAATGTTGAGTAACATTGGATTTTGTTCTCTATTCCAGCTGACCCAACCTGAACAGTGGGAAAAAACCTTTTTATGAACAGTATTGAATCTGTCCTGCAGAATACATTAAAACACTATGCTTTTCATGTTTTTATTTTTTTTTAAACCATAAAGCATATGTCTTCAAATACTTTTATTTATTTATTTTTCAGATCTCGTTCCCCCTCCATTTCTTTTTCATTACTAAATTTGTAATATAAGTGTTTTTTTTGCCCACAAACCTTGGTGGAGTTCCTTCATGTTCAGAAAGAGTCTCACATTTTCTCAAACAGACCAATTCCTGTTGCTCCTATGTTTCTGGGTGTTTAATGTGCATGTGTACTTGAATTAAACAAATTACTTATGAAAGTCATCATATCAATGAGTCACTGATAATGAATCACATTTAATAAGTTGCAAAGATTTTTCTGAAAGTTTTCCCAGAACAATGACAGCAAATAATTGAACATGACATAAAACATGGCAAGAAAGACGCAGTACAAGGATACTGTGTAGAGGTTCATTACCACCAAAGACAGGAAGAGATGGGCGCTCTGAAAATAAATGAACCAAGCAAAAGTCAAGCTTGAGGGGGAGAAAAAAAACCTGAAATGCAAAATATGATTGCATTAGCTGCAGGGCAGAATATCAATTCCCTTGGTCTATAATTTAATAAGTCTCTAATTAAGTTAGTGTCCAACTTTTTGGAGCCTGTCTGACTGACTCACTGGGGAGTTTGTCCCAGTCTGCAGAGGCTCTGTGGTGAGCTGTCTGCCTCCATCCCCACTTCTCCATCTCATGATGACAGTAGTAGCAGAGATAAGTGAAGTATGGAAAGTCAGATTGGACTAACTGCCTTTTCCTTAAGCTGCCTGCTGCAGGGTAGGTCACATCAGATGGCCGTTTACTCTATGGTCGGACACGTCTAAAGCCTAATGAGCCATAACCAGATGGAAACAGGTCATTAATGCTGACCTGCTGTTGCAGTCTCAAGGGATAATAACTAATGTGACATATTGTGTGGCTGGCAGTGGATGCATGATTTCGTATTTGTCTACTGATGAGGGACATCTTCTGGAAAATAATTTATTAATTCGAAAAAAACAAAAAAAACAATCAGTATATCAAATTGGAACAAAAGTGGGAATATGCTGACCTAAGTATTATTAATCCACCGAAAACAAATATTTATGTTGTTTAACAGTATTATTACTGCAGGGGGAAATTTAGCTACATTTGGCAAAGCCTACTGATCTCTTAACTTTTAAATGAAAGACATTTTAAACCATTCTGGACATGTGACATGACTACATGTGCAGACATACACTACACAGTGTAGTTCATTAATGTCAAGTAGTCAAGTAGTTAAAAAACACAAAGGCATACCAAAGTACACTTGAAATAAAACTAACAAGTAAGCTTACAGCTAGATGTAGGAGCTTGTTTTAAGTCAAAAATTCCTTAATTTTTTATTTTTATTTATTTTTGTTTTTTCTTTTATTTAGAAAGACAAATTTCCATCACATACAATAATTATAGCGTTACCCATTTGAGGTCGTACATGAAGTGAAAGCATGGAATCCAGGTGGTTTTGTCTATATCGCCTTTCTGGTATTTTTTTTAACAGTCTTAGTTATAAACGATAACAAATTTGAACAAAATTGAACACAACAAACAAACAAAAAACAAACCCAAATAGACTAAGTAAAATTAAAATAAATAAATAAATAAATGAAAAAAAAGGGGGATCGCACCACTTCAAGCAATAGAAGTTCACAAGAAGTTCTTGTTTTTCCTACAAATAATTTCAGTTTTTTGTAGGAAAAGTGAAATTTTTCCTACAAATTTCACTTGTAGGAAAAATTACTTGTTATAACTTAAATACTTGGCAAGATTTTGTGGTTTTGCAGTGCATAAATGCTTTTTGAATGACTTTGCAAATAGTCATTTACAAATTTCTGAAATTTTTGAAAGTCAGAAATTTCATCTTTCATTGAATTTTTCCATCATTGTTTTTTTGCCAGTCATCCATTTATATTGGGAGAACTTGCGTGAGCATAAATTTTCAGTTGTTGCCAGAGATTCTTATTTAAGGCCAGGGCTGGACTTTAACTTTGCTATTTTAACACTTAAAATGTCATCTGCGTCTGATCCCAGCAGCTTACGTTTTGATCTAAACATGCCTTTGTAACTTGGTCTGTTTGTATGACTGCTGGCTTGCTGGAAGGCCCATCTCAAGCAGAGACTGCTTACATTGTCTTACACATCCACACAAAGGTACATTTTCAAGCACCCGGATGTGTACTGGGTGATGCACGGATCAGAACATGAAACTGCTCAGTGGGAAACAGTGTTCAGCTAATAATGTTTGTCAGCGTAACCAGTCGCAAGGACACACAGAGTGACCGCAGTATGATTTAACAAAGTCTATTTAAATTTACATAACAAAATCATGATATTTTATCATGAGTGTGCAGACTGATAGCCTTTGGATGTTTCTTATTTCCCTCTGCCATTGGTCGTGCAGGTATGTAACTTCATGGAGACACCTAAATTTGTCTTTCAAAACACTGCAGATGTGACGGTAGTTGCTGTGTATCAAATGCAAAGCAGTTTTATCATTTCTTTACGACATCAGTAATTTTCTGTCACAGTAGTTGGCTAATGTGTGAAGGCTTTAGTGTTTAGAATCTCAAGGTTGAAATCCAGTGTCAGCTTGTGCATTGCGCGGTAAAGCAAAGCGTCATTATTAAAGGTTATCAGTGACAAACTACATGGACGAGATCACTGCTTCTGTTATTTATTCAGTGTTCATTTGTAACCATAGGACATCTGCACTGTCAAAAAGCATTACGGCATTTTACTTTTGCAAAACATCATTGGAAGAAATCAAGGCGTGTTTTTCTGTTAGTCTCATTTTCCATCATGTTTAAAATGTCAAATAAGAAACAATACTCAGACAGAAATGCAATTAAAGGTATTAAAAAAGGTTTTATCAAGTAGTTCTACACACATTAAATAAAAAAAAGACCATTAAGGTTTAGGATAAAATGTATCATATTTCAACATTAGCACTCTAATGTTGAAATATGATACATTGAAATATGAACAGTGAGCCTTTTAACAGTGAGCCTTTGTTAAAAGGTTCACTGTTTGTTTTTCTTTTTTTTCCAGCTTATGTCACCTTCATTATCCCAGTTAGAGACAAGACTGAATGCACAGAGTAGGTCTTTTTTATAAATTATATTTTAGATTTATAGTTTTACATAATTCCTTGGAGCATCAATGCAACTGAAGATAAACCCATGAATCAGGTTCCCTTGATCTTGCTGAGACACTAGTCCCCTAATCCTGGAAATGTTCTTTTGGTGACAGAAGATTGACTTTGAAACTGTCTTTATATGACTCTGAAAGTTCAGGTCAGAGTCCATAACTACTCCAAGATTTCAGGCCTGATCTCTAGATTTTAGTTGTAATATCGGAAGCTGTGCATTGACTCTAGATCCTCTTTACGTCCAGAAATAATATCTTCAGTTTTGTTCCCATTTAGTTTTTTATATCCACACACTTATCTATTCTAAGAATCTGTTCGAAGGTGATTGAATGGCTTCAATCACCTGGTGACATCATAATGTAGAGCTGTGTATCATCCACATAGTTATGATAGCTACCGGTAATCTTTTTTCCTATTATAACCTGAGCTAGTGGGAGCATAATGATGTTCTAGAATTAAACCTTGGGGTACTCCACAAGTGACTTCTGTCCACTTTGATGCTACTGGTAGAGAAAGTAAGTAGTGTCCTTTGGCTCCTTAAATAATGAGTATACATAAAATAAAATATGCCAACTCTTGTATGACATACAAAAGTATGACATACTCTTGTATGACATACTCTTGTAGACTCAAAAGCAGACTGTTTGAGTCTACTTTGTTAGACTCAAACAGTCTAACAAAGTAAAAATTAGCAGAATAATCTTTATTGAGAAGAGCTGTATTTGTAAACATTATATTTATTCTCATTTTCATTCTGGCTTTTATAATAAAGGTTTTTGTCGGTGGATTCATGAATTAAGCCTTTTCCATTTGTATTGTCGCTAGTTTATTCCACCAAAGCTCCAGGACACTTCCCTTGGACATACCGATAACTGGACATACCGATAAGAACAGGCAAAATCATTAAAATAAAAATTTTGAAGACAACATGGGTGGCAAGGCGTGTTTGACTACAATGACAAAACGTTTTTGTCGTGGTTGTCCTTTAAACTGCATGGATTTAAAACAAATCAACCCAACTGTCGTTGAATCAAAGAAGTGTTGCTGCTGCCCATTTCTGCTTGTAAACATTACAATCTGTAGAAGTAAATAGTCTGCTGCTTAATATGCGCACCACTGTTCATTGATCTGGCAAGCACACACAGGAAGTGTGAGTGACCTCTTATCATAAAGCAAGCAAGAGGGCGATTTCTGGTAAACAACGCCCTCAGGCGAAATGTTATCAACTGGACTCCACCCATCGAGTAGGACCTTTTTAATGGAGACTGGATTATCTGTTTATGAGGATTTATTGTGAGGATATATATTACCATCAAGTTTGATAACAAGACTCAAGGAAAACGTGCATGTTGAATACATGCTTCTGTTACCTGAAGCAAAATAGTATTGGCCACCTATAGATGTCTTCTGGATTTGCTCATTTCTCACACTGAAATGTCTTTGGAACAAATTTTAATAAACTGATTAATAACAAAATACCGTTTTCAAATGGCATTTTATCAGATCAACAATAGCATTTTTGGAATTTGAGACACTCATCCTATACAATTTACCAGTCAGTTCCGATATGTATTAAGTAAAAGCGATACATTTTTCAGTGCTGCTATTTTGTGTTCTATGTGGAACAACACCAAGTGTTCAGGGGTGCACTGATAAATTAGCCCAAATTTTCTTTATTTTGGGTGATTGGCAGATATTTATATGTGAAGCCGATTTTAAGCCGATTTATGTATGATCTTATCTACCACTAAAAAGGTCTAAAGATCAACTACTGTCCTCCGTTGCTCTGCAGTGAGAGGTTGGACAGACATACCAACCCATTAGTTCATGTCTGCATGTTTGAAATTAACAATAGTCACCCCACTATTGCCAGCTCAGCCACTTTCTCATTATATTCAGACAAAAACTCAGTATTGGCCAAAATTGCAATCAAGCAGGTCAGGTTTTTAAAGAGCGTAATCAACTATCGATCAGAAAACTACGGTAAAATCAGTGCACCCTTAATTGTTCATTTTGGTGCTGATAGAATGAGTTACCAAGATGGTTCACTTAAATGGCAGTTTGCCCAGGATTGAACATTTCCAACGGCTTAAAAAGAGAATTGTCTTATGAAGTTAGTTGAGAGATGAGGTCTATTAATATTCGTTCTTCTGTTTAAATCAACTTTATTTTACACCTTTTTTTTTGCCAACTCTTCATGGTTGTACCCCTGTGTGTTTTGAAAACAGCCCAAATGTAACTTCTGGACATACCATCCTCACCATCTATGAACATGACACTAATGCTCATCAGAACCGTTTCACTCTCACATCATCTGGCGGAGATTCAAAGGTCTAAAGTGTAAAACATCAGAACTGAAGAACAGCTTGTGTCCTAAAAAACTTCCAAATGATTTTGTTAAACTTCCATGTCAAAAACCCACATATCAAGCTTGTGTAATTTCACATTTAAATGGTCTGTTTAAACAAGGGGTCTCAAACTCCAGTCCTCAAGGGCAGCTGTCCTGCAGTTTTTAGATGTGCCTCTGGTACAAAACACTGGAATGAAATGGCTTAGTTACCTCCTCCTTGTGTAGACAACCAGAGCCTTGCTAATGACTTAATTATTCTATTCAGGTGTGGTGCAGCAGAGGCGCATCTAAACGTTGCAGGAGACCGGCCCTCGAGTACTGTCTAAACCCCTGGTTTAGACAGTCTACACATTCTTTGCTTTCTACTGCTTTCATGTTCATTCTATTGCAATATTTTCATGATTAGTATTTCAGATTGGTAAACAAGAAAGGCTTTAATAAAAACAAAAACAAAACTTCAGTCTTCACGTCAGTGGTTATTAAAATCAGACAAATTTTGGAAGTTTGCTTGCATTAAATTTATATGCATGTTAGATTATTTCTCAAACTGGCACAGAGTAGGACACATCCCTTTATACAGAAATAAGTTTCATCTGCAATCTGATGAAACTACAGCTAAATTGTTGTGCTTAATACCGAAACTGATGGTGGATGTGCAGAAACCTCCCATATAAGTTCAGAAACCATCAATGATGAAACATTACTGACATACTGACTTGGAGGTGTGCTCACTTCTCCCCAAACTAAAAAAAGTCCTACTACCATAGCAGCAATATGATGGTTTGTGCATTGCAGTTTCAGTGTGTACAAACAAAGAGTATGAAGCACTACCCGCCAAACATGGCTACTGTTAGGTTAACAAGAAGCCAATAGTCAGTCCTGCAATTTCTATGACCATCAAGCCACACAAGTGCAAATGTGTGGCTCTTGAGAGGAGATTGTCTGAACACTGGAAAAATAGAGGATGCATAGTGTTTTATTCAAAAATAGTAGAATAAATAATAGTTTGGGAACTCATACAAAAAGACCTATATATAAAGTTGTGGAGAGTGTTATTCTTAAACACTTTAATATAAACACTATGGATTTTTTGTCCTCATTTGAAATGAGGAGTCCAAAATGGAGGGTGGAGGGGATAATTGCTGACTGGGGTCAAAGAGACAAAACAGAGGTGGTTCTCTGTTTATTATAACAGGTAAATGAAAAGAAATAAGAATGATAGTACTGAGAAGGAAGTAGAGACACGATTGAACTTCAAGATGATAAATGGTAGTGTGGTCTCCAAATCCGGGGACACACTCCAATGTCGGTAACTCTTTTTATGCACAATTTATTTTTTCATACAAACACACTTTAGTTTCCATAAAAACATTTATTAGTTGATTTGGATGCATTTGTTCTATTTATCAGCACGCACATTTAGTTAACATATGGATTTATATCAACTTAAAGTTAATTTTGTTTACTTAAGATTAACTTACCTGCCTTGGAGTTTCCAGACAAAAGATCGGGACAGGGCTCAGCAGGAATTTGTAGTTTCTTTGTTTAGATAAGTTTTGTATTAAGTAAATACTAATATTTGAATATTGATATTTTTTATTTTTATTTGTGGGTCTTTAGGTTAGCCAAACTTAGCTCTACTGTTATTTGTTTTTGTGCTATTTGTAATTGTATTCTGTTTAGTTACACCTATTGTCTCTATTAATTCGTCTGACCAGCCAGTATATAAACCTCTATGTCATTTCTTTGTGAGGTCAGTCATGTTTGTTTGTGCAGCAAGTTTGTTTAAATTTTTTGCCTGAGTTGTTTTGTTTCTTTGACCTCTTTTATGAGCTCAGTTTATCTTTTGTCATTTATAATCTTTGGGTTAAAATAAGAAAAAAACTTATATTTCTAATATACTGTGACTCCTCCTGTTTTTAACTCTGTCCATCACAAGTAAAAGTCAGAGATTTTTTATTGTCATAACACCTTTGCTTTTTCGTGGAACGAAATTCTGACTCATGTCCCAGATTAAGAAATTTAATATCCACATGAAATAAAAAAAATTATGTCAAATATAGATATGTATAATTTTAAAAAGAATGAGTGTGAGACTAAGGTGAATTAAGGTGAAGCTTTAGTTCAGTAGTCTGACTGTTAAAGGCCTGGTGGTCTTGCTCCGGATGCTCCTCAGGGAGGAGCGGCTGGAACAGTCTGTGTGCAGGACGTGTGGAGTCCTTCATGATTGGAAAAATGTCCAAACGTTTCCAAACCTTGTAAAAAAGTAGGAATTTTCAAATATAAAGCCTCAATTTTCACAGAGCAGAAAAATATATGAGCTAAATTAAAACTTGCTTTAAAATAAAAATAAGTATATGCTTTTTAATAAAGAAAGAAATAATCCTTTGTATTTGTGTTCCTAAATACAGAATGATTTCACTCACATGGTATTTGACCTCACTGTCTTTTTCTACAGGTGTTGCATGTTAAGCGGAGTTAGTGATGCTCTGCGGTTATGGAGCCTAAGTCGACCAGCAGTTCCTTGCTAGAAACGCTTTCTCTACAGGACGGTGTGTTGTGCAATTGATACATGTCATGTTTATGGTCTTTCTGCATCAAAGTCTATGAATTGCTCAGAGCCTGCCCTCATGCCTTCATGCCATGTGAGACTCCACCAGAGGCCAAGACTTCCTCAAACCCCTCCACCACGTTAAGGTGGCAATTCTGCGAAGGGGAGGAAACCATCAAATTGCACCAAAGCTTCATATTAATGCAATCCCCCATCCTGAACAAGCACGGGGTGACAGTGGAGAGGAAGCACTCCTCTTTCAAAGGAAGAGACCTCTAGCAGAACCAGGCTCAGGATGGGCGGCTGTTTGCCTCGACCAGCTGGGGTTGGAGAGGGCAGGAAAGTGGACAAGACAAATAAAACATACTCTGGAGCTCTGGCTCTGTCTTGATATGTGTGAGATGTAAGCGTCACACACAGTGACGTCAGTTCCAAAGCTCTATTGGATTTGGTGTTCTCATCTCCACTTTTCCTGTTTTATTAAGTATAACATGCCATATTGTGCCTCCTCAGCCTGCTGTAAATAATTGTTCTTAATTGATGCATGTTTTATATCTGCAGACCATCTCAGACATGAAGCACCAGATGGCAGCAATAACTGAATCAAAACATTATCTTCTGTTTCATAAATCAGACTCAAAGTAAGCCGTGCCTCTTCATTGATTGATTGAAGTGAAGTAATGACGAAGGCTTGATCCCACATGTAAAATGACAAATGTCGGCCGTGACTGGCGGCACCATGGCTATCATGAACTAATCATAATGGACTAATCCATTTGCAAGGATCCAGTGGCAGAGGTTCATTAACTGAAGTAGACATGTGACGCTCCAACTTTTATCACTCTGCTCGTCTCCTCAGAGAGTGGGAGGCGAACATTAGTCCTCTGTTGTGCTTGAAATGTCAGCAGAGACTGTGGCTTATCGTTTCTCAGTTTGGTGTTGTGTGTTTGCATGCATGAGGATGAAAAATACTTAAATTACAAGTTTTGAAAGAATTACCAGATGGCTGTGTTCTTGGGGGGTGAGGGGGAGGATTGCCAAGGTTAATGATAATGAAGAATTAACTGGATTCATGTGCAGTTAGACTGATGGATGGAGTCACAGACAGAGCATATTTGTGAAGGTGTGAACAAAATTCCCTCAGGTCACTTATAATCATTTCATCTTCAGAAGCACAACTTGAGTTTAATAAGATGAAGGACATGGTTTAAGTTCAAATGTGGATGCGTATTCATGATTTCATTTTGAACTCACATGTCAACAAGTTTCAGTCTGAGTTGACATGGATAAATCAATTCTTTTAAAGTTGCATTGTTGACCGCTGATGATGGTGGATAATCATGGGTGGATCAATGTTACACATTTTTCAGGCAGATAGAGCCATTTTACAACACAACTGAGTAATGTTGTTACCTTCAGTTGTTATAAAAATACTTTACATATCAAAAATGATCAAAAATTTATTTTATTTTAATTTTATTTATTATTTAATTTGTTGTTTTTTTTAACAGTAACAATCTTTGGTGTTAGTCTGTTGCTAAGATATAAGAAGTGTTATAGAACTGTTTAGAATAGATAGCATTTATTGTCATTGAACAAGATTCAACAAAATTTCTATCGCAACTCCCGTGCAAAAAGTCAAATATATACAGTAAATAAAATAAACAAACACATAATAATAATAACAATACACACAATAATAATATATACAACTAAAATTAACTAAAGGCACTCAACCACACTAAAGAAGAAGCAGCAGGTCCAATTATGGCAAAGTGCAGATGAGGTGATATGCAAGTGCAGAACAATATGGCTGTGTGGGGGTGGGGGATGTGTATGTGAGGTTATGATATGTGTGGAAGGGGGCGGCAGGGAGTAATGGCTCTGACAGCTGTGGGGAAGAAACTGTTCCTCAGTCTGTTTGTTGTAGTCCGTATATTCCTGAACTGCTTGCCTGATGGCAGCGCCACAAACAGACTGTGGCCCGGGTGGCTGGAATCCATGGCTATGGATCCAGCTCTCTTCTTGACCCGGCCTATGTAAGTAGAGTCCAGGTCTGGGAGGGGGCATCCCACAATGCCTTGTGCTGTTCTCACCACCCGTGTCAGTTGTTTCCTCTCCAGCTACCATACCACACAGTCACGCTGAGGCAGAGGATGCTCTCGATGGTAGCCCTGTAAAAGTTCACGAGCAGCCGTGAGGAGAGTCCAGCACGTCTCAGTTTCCTGAGGAAGAAGAGCCTTTGTTGTGCTTTCTTCACCAGGTGGGAGGTGTTTGTATTCCAGGTGAGGTCAGATGTGATGTGGAGGCCCAGGAACTCGATGTTATCCACACGCTCCACCTCTTTTCCATCTATGAGAAGGGGAGTGTGATCCGTTCTCCTGGACCTTCTGTAGTCCACAATGACCTCCTTGGTCTTCCCTGTGTTCAGCACCAAGTTGTTGGCTGAACACCACTGAGTGAGCTGCAGAATGTCCTCTCTGTAGTGGGTCTCGTTGTTGTCTGAAATGAGACCCACTACTGTTGTGTCATCTGCGAACTTCACGACTGTGTTGGTGGGGTGGATGGCCACGCAGTCGTGTGTAAACAGGGTGAAGAGAGCCGGGCTGAGCACACAGCCCTGCGGCGTGCCTGTGTTAAGGACCAGTGGGAACGATGTTGAGCCACCTATTCTCATCACCTGAGGTCTGTTGGTGAGGAAGTCTCTGATCCAGTGGCACAGTGAAGCAGGCAGCTCCACCTGGAGTAGCTTCAGCACCAGCTGAAGCTACTCCAGGTGGGGTAAGTGGGCAAAGAAGCTGTTTAAGATGTCAGGCAGGGTGGGGTCGCGGCTGGTCAGCTGAGTGCTGTGTTTGTAGTCCGTCATGGTCCTGATGCCTTTCCACATGCTTCGGGGGTTGTTGTTGATGAAGTGTTCCTCAGTCCGCTGTTTGTACTGGAGCTTGGCCTGCTTAATTCCTTTTTTCAGTTCCGACCGGGCCCTGCTATAAGCCAACCTGTCTCCAGACCTGTAGGCAGCATCCCGGGCTTTCAGCTGGGCCCGTACTGTGCTGTCCAGCCATGGTTTCTGGTTTGGAAACACTTTTATGGTCTTAACAGGGAGGACAGCGTCGGTGCAGAACTGAATATAGGACAGAACGGACGATGAGTATTCCTCCAAGTCTGCTCCGTCCCTGAACACACTCCAGTCTGTGTTCTTAAAGCAGTCCTGAAGTGCAGAGAAGGCCTCCTCAGTCCAGACCTGAACAATTCTGGTGGTCGCCTTAGTTCTGCAGACCAGAGGCTTGTAGACAGGAATCAGCTCCACTGAGATGTGGTCAGACATGCCCAGATGTGGACCTGCTACAGCCTTAGGCTCTGGGGGTATTTTAGTACACCTGATCCAAAATGTTATTGTCTCTGGTGGGAAAGTTTATGCACTTGTGGAATTTGGGAAACACAGCCTTCAGTTCCACGTGGTTAAAGTCTCCCGCCACAATCATGGCCGCCTCGGGGTTGGAGTTCATCTGCCCGCTGATCAGTATAGCTCCTCTAATGCTAACTTAGCATTAGCCCGCGGTGGTATGTAGACGGCCACGATCACAATGGACGAGAGTTCTCTCACCAACTTGAAGGGTCTGCATTTCACCGCCAAGAACCAGAGAGAGAATATATTCTTAATCAGTATTTATTCAAAGGCTCTAGAGCGTCTGAAGTCTCTGCTCACCGATCACAGTCAGGAGAAGGAGCCTTGATCAGAGCACAGCTTCCACTGTTATAGAGAGAGTTTCATTCCATTCACATAGTTTGATAATCGACTCGGTTACAGAACAGACAGCAAGCACACATCTTCTTTCACTAGCAGCCATGAGATGAATTAATGTTACCAGGAAATCATTGGTCTTAGCATTACAATTAAGTCATTGAATTGCTTTTTATCTCCCATGACTCCTACAGTTTGGCTCTTTTTTAAAGAATATATGTATGGTGGAAAACGTTTAAAGTTACTATGATTATTAGCTGAATCTATGCATAGCAGTATTAAGATTCTTGTGTGACACAGGAGCTCATGTAACAAGACTTCTGAAGGAGTTTAGATTCTCTGGCCAGATAATTGTTAATACTGTTATACATAAATTCAGCTAATAATCATAGTAACCTAAATATGTTCCCACGACACGTATATTCTTTTGACACAGTGCCACTAAGTAAACATCTGATTTTACTTTTGCAAAATTCATCAACTACAAATGTCATGTGTATAAGGAGATAAGCAGTATTTCAATAGAGTTTATGTTTTATAAACAATAACATTAGTTATTAATTTGGTGTTGAGATCAGGATTTTTTTTCTGTCAATGAACTGCCACAGTGTTACTCAGTTTTACTCTTAGAGTATATTTAACATTAATGACAAAAAAAGAAAAATAAGTCTGCATGTAGCAGAAAAGTGAAAATGCAGAATTCTTATTAAGCAGTAAGCCATATTCAATAAATAGTATTTAAAAGAGCAGAAAAAAAATCTTATGTCTTTTGAATAATAACAATATTTGTTATAAATCTGTTGCTAAGAGATGAGCATGTTTTCCAGTAACAAAGCGTCACAAAGTAAACATTTGATTTTTACTTTTCCAAAATTGACCAATGTAAATGCTTTGTGTTAAAGCAGCTAAGCAGTATTTCAAATGAGCATATGTTTCATAAACATATGTTACTTGTTATTAATTTGTTGTTAAGAGGAGAGCGTTTTTCTTCTGGTAACAAACTGCCACAAAGTATAAATAAGATTTTTACTTTTGTGTTTAATGACTGTTTTATAATATATTTACCAATGGCAAAACAAGAAAGAAAAGGAAAAATTCACTTTTCTGACAAAGTCACCAAATGCATAATTCTTGCTGAGAAGTAAGTAGTATATGATAAATATATGTATTGAAAAGAGCAGAGGAAATCTTATGTTTTTTTTTTTTTTTGTTTGTTTGTTTTTTTTAACAATAACAGTATTTATTGTTAATCTATTGCTAAGAGATGAGCTTGTTTTCTGGTAACGAAGTGCCACATAGTAAACATCTGATTTTTAGTTTTGCCCAAGTAAAAATTGGATGGCAGTGCATTACTATTAGCATAAGCATTAACAGTCCACTGCCCCCTCTAGCAGTCTGGTAGTAGCCTTTTCCCTAAAATAAGCATTTTTAGCTATGATTCAATTTATTAGCCATGGCTACTAAATTAAATTCAATGAATGGAGGAAGTGAATGTAAGACAACATGCTAGTTATACCACACATTCCAGTGGCTGCATTTAGGTTAACATTAGCATTTTGGATCATCTTGGCTTATACACTAGTTTTAACATACCGAATGGCGTAAATCTACGTTACAAAGCATGCTTGTGACTCCACATGCGATTGAGTACATTCTAGAGTACTTTATCTAATTTTTAGATAAAGTACTCTAGAATGGGTTCCAACCGACAGGAACACTTTGGAAGACCTCATTTAAATTTCTTCAGAAAATTTCTAGTTTATCCTCTTATAGTGAATGTTTCCATCACAATATTCTATCTAAAAGAAGTAGATGTACCAGAAAAAATACTTACGACTCTCTACTGTGCTCTGCCATGCAGCCAAACACTATATTCTGCTGACACTGAAAACTCTGAGGAAGATGGACTAATGTCAAAATCTGCAGCTGTAGAGCAGGTGATGTACAATGAAACTGTGGCAACTTGCATCACCTTATGGATTTTGTACATTCCCTTAAGCTTTCTGTTCATGGAACAATAAAAACTAAAACTCAACTACTCTGCAGTCTCCCTAATAAACAAACAAGTCAGAAATAGATGCAGGTATAATGAGGATCTCACTGCTGAACATTCCCAACATCCCTAGTCCCTACAGACAAAACCATAGTTTTTTGTGGACTTTTCAGCTCAGCGTCATCAACCTTTCTTGCAAAGTCATACACCACATCCAGCCTGCATATCAGACACATGTCAGCGGTTTAGGTGAAAGCAACTTGTGTATTGCCTTTCTCTCAACATCAAAAACAATGACACAGAGATTAACTAAATACCAAAAGCATTCCAAACCTTTCACAAATGCAGCACACTGAATGGAGGACCTCTGCTCACTGGCAAAGTCAGAGAAGCATCTAAAGGAATGGCTGGTTTTGCAAAAACTGAGATGGATGTGTAACCCAGTGTTAAAAACACAAGAAGAAGTTTATGTTAATTTGATATTTTGTTGTTGTTGTTTGTTTCACAAGATTGGAAAGTATAAATAGATTTTGTGTTTTGTTTTACTTAGAAAGATATATCCAAACGTGCTAAAACCATCTCTAAAAACTGTGAAATAGGCCTTTAATGATTGTTTTGCTGATGGATTGGGCAACCAATGGCTGGCGTGGTCTGACATTACATCAGCCAATGGCGTTGATTGTCCCGCCCCTTTCACTGCTGCGCTGTGATTCTACTCAGAACACGTCAGACGCAGATGATGGCTAACAGCTGACCGTTGTTTTTGTTAAGAGCCTGAGAGAGATTATGAAATCTGGAGAAACGGCAAGAGAAACAATATTGGAATAGTTTCTCAAAATATATAATTGAAATGAGTAATTATTTATTTATTTTTTTTATCTCTGAAAGTTTCTTTGAGCGTAGCTGCGACCGAAAGAAAAAAGTCCCCGGTAGAGTCAGACACCGTCAGAGCGTTGGTGAGTGGCCGCACGCGCTCGGCAGTTGACACAGTAACTTGGATGAAATTTGTCAAAACCACGTAATATCTGACCAAATTTAGTAAAATTAAAGTAGCACAGTAAGATTTTTATTATTATTATTGTGTATATTATATTTTTTATGTGTTGTTGCATTTATTTTTCTTTGAGTATATGTCCTAATAATCCAACGGTTCTGTTTCAGTTATGTGTTGTTGTTTTTTTCCGTTGGTATTACAACATATTAAGCTAATTTCTTTAGTTTTACTCATGTGTAAATAACATTGTATTTTGATAAACTGCTGATTTTCTTTTACAACTTGAAAAGAAAAAATGAGCAATGATGAAAGATCTTTGAATTGTAATAATTTATTGATACATGGGTTTGATTGATATTGGCATCTTGTATTCTGAGATGTTTTGCTTTGGCCTTGTTCCAGGACAGGTTTTTTTTTTTTTATTTATTACGGTGCACCTTTGGCCTGGAGTGCCCTGAGATTTCAAGACCCACTTCTGAACTTGGATGGCGAGCCCCAGCCCCGAGAACCCAGAGAGATTGTAGATAGTGACCCGACTGGTCACTATCTTTGAGATACTGAGAGGGTCGACTGACACCTTGAAAGGACAGTTATTTATTTTATTTTCTATTTTAAACAAAAACGCTCGCTATTTTGTTATAATTCTATATGTGGATCCACATTTGTTGTATTATTAAATTTTACTCTTCCTTGTTAACACTTTGTGCACTCCTGTGTTGTCATTCACACCTAGGCTCCTTAGAATTTAGAGTCTTTTGATCCGGCCCAACTTCTTTTATAGCATTGGTGCTAGTCAGAAAAGTAAATTAAATTGGCTTCCTTTTGCTATTATTAAGTGATTTAAAGTAACTTGTGGGTTACAGATGCTCAAGACTATTTGTAGTTTCCAACAAGATTTAGTCCAGAAAAAGATCAGTGGTGTGCTATTGCTATGATTAGTGACCAGGGCTTAAAGCGGGGGTCGGCAACCCGCGGCTCCGGAGCCGCATGCGGCTCTTTAGCGCCGCCCTGGTGGCTCCCTGGAGCTTTTTCAAAAATGTTTGAAAATGGAAAAAGATGGGGGAGGGAAATATATTTTTTGTTTTAATATGGTTTCTGTAGGAGGACAAACATGACACAAACATTCTTAACGTTTTCCAATGCTGTAAAAATGTGTAGATTAAATATTAAATTTAAAAATTTCTGTCAACGAAGATTTGCGTCATAGCCTGCGACACACGTTTCTAACAGCAGGGCGGGATGCCAGGCAGGTGGCTGGTGTAAACAAATCGGCGGCTGTGTGATGGGCCATGGATCCCAAAGGGAAAAAGAGAAAAATAACAGAGGAGAACAGAGGTTTCAACGTTTCTTGGACCGAATCATTTGCATTCATTGCTAATGTGGAAGGATTGCCTGAATGTTTGCTATGTAGCGAGAAGTTGTCAAATAACAAAAAGAGTAATGTGGAAAGACATTTCCAGGGAAGGCATGCTACATTTGCAAAAGGCTGCGGTTTTATTTGTATAAATGCAGGCTGCGTTTTGTTGCACTCTGTTTGTTGCCCACATAAGGGGCACGTTATGCACGTTCCATTTTGTTGTTGTTTTTTTCGAATCCTCACCATTAAAACGACATCAAAAATCTGATTTCTTTATTACATTTCTTTAATTTCATCAAAGCAATGAAACATAATTCATTAATATTGTAATGAAGTTAAACTTGAGGCGGCATCGTGCAACAGAGTAGTCACGTGGTGCGTCATTCTCTAGGATGCACTGCGGGAAAAAAACATTTAATTGTGAAGGCTCATTATGTATTTGTAGCCAACTTAGTCATTTTGATAGTAGGCTAATATTGCTAATACAGATACATACAGCATGTGTTTCCTTCATTATAAAAGCTTATATAAGGCTTTTAATTTTTTGCGGCTCCAGACATATTTGTTTTTTGTTTTTTTGGTCCAATATGGCTCTTTCAACATTTTGGGTTGCCGACCCCTGGCTTAAAGGGACAGTGTCACAGAGAGACTAACTGATTAGTTAGACACAGGGTTAGACAGTGCCATCACTGCTACAGGCTCATTAAGGCTGAACTGTCACCAGGGACCTGTATTCTGAGGTTATAAATATATTTGCACTTTCCAACTGAGAAGTGAAAATCAAAAGGTTTTCACTGTCTTCAGTCTGGTTTGAAGCCAGTCTGCAGACATGCAACTATGATATAATATGACTCCTTGTTTGCCTAACATTGTAAACTTGAAATATGAGTATGTGCCCAGTTATAGTTGTTAAAGGAATGGATGGATGGATGGATGGATGGATGGATGGATGGATGGATGGATGGATGGATGGATGGATGGATGGATGGATGGAAAGCCCCTCCTTCTGCCACATGCCAATGGAAAGCCCCTCCTTCTGCCACATGCCAACCAATTACAGTGCAAGGAACTGTCTGATTTTTATTTTTATTTTTTTATTGTTATAGCAGAAAACATGTAGTCTTAAAGTACTCAACATTGACTAAGGATAACTTACTTTTTCTACACATGCATAGTAGCAAGCATTCTAATGGGACAACTGACAACATGACATATTTTATTTTCTAGTTCTCGTGCTCCATCCCTTACTGATGGCGCCTTGGGCAACTTCCCGAATGTCAAAAAATGCCACTGTGTTTACGTTTTCAAAAATGCTTCAGAAATTGACTTATTGTCTCAAACCAAACATCTCTGAAGATTCTCAGTTTTCAGTGTTTTTATATTCATGAAGGTTCAAAGGAAGTCATTTTGTTTTAAACAGTTCATAAATGTCCTTCTTTATTAATTTCCATCGAAACGTCCCTAATAATAAACCCTGGACCATCAGTCAGCCAAAGGAACTCTCACACAGGAAAAGAGCATTCGTGGAGGGAGACATGGAGTATACAGATTTAGCTAAAGGTCAAAGTAATGAGTTTCAGCAACATTTATTTTCCCTTTAGTGTTAATAAAGTATTTTTGAATTGAATTGAATGATGTGTTCCCTTCTGAGATCTTTGCCATTTTTGTAGTTTGAAATGTCACTAAATATAGCAAAAGAACTTGTGGAGTTGGTAACAGTGGGGTGACTTCCATTAACCTCAAACATGGAGACATGACCTGGTGGACCGGTCTATCAGGCAAATCTCTATCACTGTAGAGAAGAAGAAGATTAGTGGCTAATCTTTCTACCTTTGCTGAGGTTGAAAAGATTGGGATAAGATCGGCTTCACATGTAAATATCGGTTGATCACTGATCTCCCAAAATGAAGGAAATCGGCGTGATTTTGTGTTGTAGTAAAAACATTGCAGAGGTAGTAAAATAGGTAGTAAAAGTAATAAATTCAACTTTAGGATTCCTGTATAAGTAGTATAAGTAGTATAAACCCTGTTTATTTAGTACTTCATGCATCTGTAGGTATTTTCATATCTATCATATCAAGATTCCTACAGATTGTAGATATCTTCATAGTTTCATTATTTTTACTGAATAAAGAAATATAGATCAATATTTAGATTCTAAATAAGTAAACATGTCTTAGGAATTGGATTTGTACACATTCAGAAGTTCTCCAATGAGAAGTGAATTATTTCCTGTCAGAAGAGAGCAGAAAAGAAAGAGATGTGTATGTCAAACGGTGGCGATGTAAAAATAGAAAGGACCTGCTCTGACATGTGAGTGAGTGTGAGGGGATGGAAGCTCAAGCTGTCCTCAACATGTTCCAGAAGCCACAGCACCTCTGCATTGTCACAAAGGACCAGGATTCTCTTTGTAGCCTGCGTTCAAACAACCTGCACTTCTGGGGGTTTTTCAAAGGCATTAGAGGCATCAAATTCATTGCGACTCACTTTTAAAATAGAGACGGAGAGTAATGCATGCATTTGCACAGTGGTTTTTTCTGGGCACCTAGTATTACCAAAATTATTTATGTTTGGCATAGTTTCAGACAGCACACTGGTTTTTAAAGTGAGAGGCCTATTTTAAGGCATTAAATTACAAGGCCAAATTTCTTTTAACTCATATTTGATATGTGAGTTAAAAGTGAGAGTTCATTTGTACTACAACTTAAGTTAACATAGTTTCTTAATTGTCCTGTAAAATGCCAATAAATGCCTGGAAAAAAATTCATTACTGCCCATTTGAGCTCCCTGTTTTTTGTTCTTCAGTGCTTGCTCCTTCCAATGGTTTCCTCCTGGTCCTGATTTGAATGTTGTTGAAGTCTTCCAATCTTCATGCTGCTCCCAACTTCTTTTGTGCTTCTGGTCCCGCTTCAACTCCAAACTCATGACAGATAGCTTAATCATATCTAAAAAAGGGGAAGGGAAGGTGACAGTAAACAAATGGATTAATTGTTATTTCAATAATTAGAATTTCTTCAATTATGGTTTGACTTGTGCAAAGGTCTAAAAGTTCAATTCATGTTATTTAGCAGGATGTATAACATACAGAAAAAGGAAGGAGTCATACCCAGCACTTGCTTCTCTAACAATGGTCCTATCAGGTGGCGTCATGTTCTAACATTTCAAATTGTGTTTCTGGGAGCATCACGGCGGCCGCAACTGAATTTCCTGACATTTTCACAGAGTGGGAATTTATCGTCTCGTCGACCGTTTACAAGCTGGCTCCCATGTGAACCTATAAAACCACGTTCCAGCTACTCTGGGTCAAACTCAGTAATTTTGTAAGTAAAATAAAGGTCAAGAGAGAGAAGCAGGTTTCCAGGATGATATCCTTTCATTATTTCTCATCTCATAAGTTATAACTTTAAAGTTTTCCCCATCAATGAGAAGTTTTACATGGATGCAGCAGTACAGTCTTTCCTGGAGTTATAAAAGCATCTGAACTGCAGCAAACTTACATGACACTTGCCCCAACTCATACAGTCCTGAAGGTTAGATCGAGCATTCATTTAGCCAAATCAATATCCTTTTATTTAGTATAGTGCTCTTAAATGCCGGCTCTCGCCTTGTGAGTGAAATATCAATGAGACTCTCCCAATAACGTCTTAAAGCACTCCATTTTGATCCCTGAAAATATTCATCAGAGGGAAATGTTTGCCACACAAGTGTGAAAAATGGATATGTCAGAAGAGAATGCGTCACCAGTGCAGGCTTTTAATATAATTATTAACTTTGACTCGCTGTTGTTTTTCAAAGGATCTGAAGCTTCTGCCTCAGGGGATTTCCAGGAAATTTCTTTAGAAACTTTAAGGTATGGAGGGGCAGAGTTCAGTTGTTTACTGAGCATGAGCTGACAATATGTAGGCCACATACAATTTGGTTTTCAGTTACATTAATTAAAAAATGGCATGCCAAAACTTATATATATTTATATTTCAAAATATAAGCAACCTCCATTTAGGCTCTAATTTTTTGTATTTCTTATTCTTAAATTATGATTTTGTATATCCAGCACAATGATCTCAAGAAACTCAAAATGGTTTACTTGTTAAATCTGTCTGGGTCTATAAAGAGAGACTTGGAAGAAAAAAAACATAACAAACCTTTGAGTGAAAAAATAAAAAGGGAAAAAAATATCTTGGCATGTCTTCCAGCTGCAGTGTAGTCAGGTCTGCTGAGGCCGCTGTCAGAACAGAAATTGGTATGTCTGCCTGCTATGTGATGGATGTTCCCCCGTATGACTGGAACATCAGCGCAAAGTGACATCTGTGGATAGAAACTTTGGCACTTTGATTCTAAGGCCGACACTAAAACTGGATGTTAGATTCCTATTAAGCTGAAATATGTTACATGGTTCTGAGATGGAAATGCATCAATCACTAAGAGCAGGAAGCTCAAAATGCAAGATCTAACAAGCTTTGATGAAACAAAACTTTCAGAGATGTTTTCAACCATTTCTGGATCAACCACATGGATCAGATCATACAGTTGCATGAAAGCTACACTATAGATAGCCCAGAAAATGGTAATGTTAACATTCAGTCATCATTATTACAGATGTCATATTATCAAAAAGCTTCTGGCAGAATGACTGGGTAATAAAGTTTATTTAAATTGTTTGGTTTATACCCTCCTTTTAGGAATGGACCTTAAACTTCCTGTTTGATTCTCCACAAAGTGACAGGTCCTCATCAGAAAAAAACATCTCTTGTTTTAGGTCAGTTAAAAACCCCAAAATATTTCTATTTGCTAAATTCCTCAGTAAAGATGGAAATAATCTACCAGAGTTTAATTTATTAATGTATTCAAATTCAAATGTTTAAGTACAGAACCTTCACTGTGTCTATAAACGATGAGGGTTGATGAGCTCATCGTTTATAGACGATGATAACTGACTAAATAAAAAACACAAATTTGAGTTAATGGAAGGCAAGAAAGACGACTCACCTCAGTGTGACCAATGTATCTTATGGCATAAATAAAGCATATTGGTACTTATTGGAATGAATGAGTTGACTTGATTGATTGACCTGTGGATGTGTTATAAGGCTGCACCCGAAACTCTTTCCTTTCTTGTTCGATACGATTGGAAAGTCAACAGAATCTACCTAAGATGTTGGGAAGAAACTCATGGAGCTGCTCCAGTTTGAGTCATCCTGACAAACAATTTCCAGATGCTTGAAGGTTCCATGTTGATCTGTTTGAATAATTCTATGTAAGAATAGACCAGAGATGTGATTTTGACAGATGAACTATGTACATGAGAAATAAGCTAACAGTGATTAGGCCTCAGACAGTGAGAATAAAAGAGTGTATGTAAACTTCCGGCTTCAACTATATGGTAATATTTGCCTTATGAAGATGTTGTGGAACATTTCTTTGTGACACCTAATGTATTCATGGTTCTGAAGAGTCATCAAATTCATGTTTATTCGCAACAAACAGCTGCAGCACCAAACACTCCAATAAACGCTGACCATGGCCAGCTGGAATCGGTCACACGGATCAGACTAACAATTTACCAAAAACTCCCTTCCTCCTGTTTTTATACCTTTATATATATGTCTACAGTAAGAAGAGAGAGTCACAATATTGAGTAATGGGCACATGTACTGTATGTTCTGTATCTGGGCTTTCTGATTCATCTGCTCTGATTTGAAATGAATTGGTGCCATCATTATGACTGGATGGCAGTAAGAAATTGCATTATGCATTCTTTTCCATTTTTTACTTCACCACAAGACATTTGTCCAGTGGCAGCAGATGTTTGTGTCATGGTGGAGAGGGTGATCACAGAAGCATGACAGAATAGACAGAGCCTATTGTAGAGAAAGCTCCGCCTTCCATTTTCATAACAACCATGCTATCATTCAAATGTGGCTCCATCAGCACCAGGGTGAGCTGCTGTGTCAGGAACTGTGTCTTCATTAAGGTCTAGCTCTAGGTGTGTGTTATCCAGTGACATGCTACAAGGCTTTTCATGGTAAAAGGTTGGAGCAAACTACTGCGGATTTTAATACACACACTATTGTAGATGAAGGAGCAAATAGAAAGGCATGCTCACACATTGGATGAAAATATGCATGCATTGATTTTTGACTGCCAGCTGTCTTACAGATGACAGAGAGTACTTAAGTGGTCTGGCACTGCAGTCACATTAAGATGTATTCATGGCTGTGTTTGTCTTCATGTGATTCATAGCTGCAAGGCCTTTCAGAAGAGCTGCTCTATTCATTTTCATGAGCCAGACAAGCTGATCAGATGAGCTCCTGATCAGGCTGGACAGGAAAACTGTTGTTTCTCAATAAACTTTTCAATTTAAGCAGCTTGGTATAAAAGTACAGGACAAAACTCTCAAGAGCAAAGCATGTTTAAAGGCACAGTATGTACATTTTGTAATAAATGTATTTTTTTACATACTTGTTGAAGCTGTCACTGTATCGTGACAGTGTGGTGTGAGACATATAATTTGTGAAAAAAAATCACAGTCCTTTGTCTTCTTTCAGTGTTAACTACAAACAACCACTTAGACCCAGAAAGAGCCTTTTAGTGCTGTCAGTCACAATATTGTGTGGCGGTGCTGATCTTACTTCCTTTTCCTTCCCTCCGTGATCTGTTACACTGCAGTTAGCAGTCTGTTGTGAATGCTAGGCTAGTGCACATGGCCGCCGATGATGGTGGATAAACAGTTTTCCTGTATTGGTAAGTTGTTTCTCCACCATTAGAACATTTAGTAGCGCTAAGACCTTACAACGATGCAGGATGATTGAACTGCATGTGCATTTGATGAAAATGTCCAGTGTTGACCTTGATCAAGTTCTGTTAAAATGTTTTATTTGTGTTTTATTTTATTATTTTATTATTTTTATTATTTTGTTTTATGAAAGATGGACTGTCAATCTTTTGTGAATTTATTGAAATATAAAATGTATTAGGTTTGCTTTGTTATGGCTGAAAGGTCATAAAGAGCACATTCAACTTAACTGATAAATAAAAACGAACAAAAAAGACACTTAAACAAATAGGTGATATGTTTTCATATTTTATGTATTAGGATTTTTTTTCATTTAAATGCCTGGGAAAATTCTATCCATCCATCCATCCATCCATCCATCCATCCATCCATCCATCCATCCATCCATCCATCCATCCATCCATCCATCCATCCATCCATCCATCCATCCATCCATCCATCCATCCATCCATCCATCCATCCATCCATCCATCCATCCATCCATTTTCTGTTCACCCTTGTCCCTAGGTGGGGTCAGGAGTTGCTGGTGTCTATCTCCAGCTGCGTTCCGGGCGAGAGGCGCGGTCACCCTGGACAGGTCGCCTGTCTGTTGCAGGGCAACGTAGAAACAAACAGGTCAAACAACCATGCACACACACACTCACGCCTGGGAAAATGATTAACAGTAATAATAATAATAATGATAATAATAATAATAATAATAATAATAATAATAATAATAATAATAATTAACAGATAATAATCTGTTGGTCGGATAATTTTCATGATCCTTGTTTGTTCTCTTTGCCCAGGTTCTCCAGTATTTTGTCTTTTGATCGTAATTAATTGTCCTTAAAGGACCTTCAACCTTCTTGCCAGATCAGACTAAAAGTGTTAGGATTGATTGTCCCTTCAGAGGAGAAAGAAACAATTAGAGCACTCCAGGCAGGATTAAAATGAGGCAGGATGCAAAAGACTGGAATGGGGGACTTTTAAAATTCCCTCAAGAACAGCACAGACATTTTGAAGCTCTTTTGGGATGAGGAATTGTCTCACTTGCAGGAGTACAGAAAATCTATCAATAAGCTGATGGAAGAAATATCAAGAGGCACGGCTGATGTGAAAGATGATTACTGGCTCAAGTGTTGAACACAACAACGAGATGAAGGAGGTGATGGCTCATTTGACTAAGGGATTAACCATCAGTTCCAGTCATGTTTTCTGATTTTGTCAGACCATCTGTAGGGGCCTGTAAATAGATGTAGCCAAGAAGTTTGATGTATCAGACATGTGTGAGGACAATATTGAAAAGACTGGTTGCTATAGATGGCAAATACTGTTGTTGGAATAATTTTAAATCATTTATTTAGAAAAATGTCAGAAATAAATGCTAACTGTTTAATATCGACTTCTCATGTAGAAGTTACAAAGGGATAATTAGAGTAATAATACCACCAAAAGAAAAAAGAAAAACAGAATGCTAACTTTGGTGCAAAATATCCTTCTTGTGCTGGAAGTGTGCAGTGTATGAAAGATATGGATTTGGATGTTTGTGTACTGTGAAAGATAAAATAATAATAAATAAAACTCCACACCCATGGTGAGTCTTGGTGGTGGAGACGGCTGCAGTTGTATATGCCATCCTAATTTAGATGTTTTCAATGTCATCAATGTTTCGATGAAGCTGAACTGCACACTCCAAATGCTTAGAGTTTGGTGGGATGTCTGTGTAACTGTAATTAAAAATATAAACATTCCTTCTGACAAAACCATCAATGTACATCATGATTCTTTGCCAAAGTCACGAGAGATGAATTTGAGTTTATTTTTTGTTGCTCTGCATGAACCTTAAAACCCAATCAGAACAATGACAATTTCATGCCGAAGCAGCACTTATGGCCGAGTGGCTCATCTCACATTTGATCCAGCACTGACAAAATGCCTCTAAGGCAATGAATGGAGTTTAATTTGTATTTGGAAGAAAAATAGCCATTAGTTTTAAAACATTGACAATAAGCTATGATTGGTATACATATGTTATGTGAACCTGTGTTAGGACCTAAACCCACACAAGGCATTTTGACGTTTGTCAATCTTGGCTAAAACTAGTCTTCATTCAGACTTCTAATAAACATAAAAAAAGAATTTAGATATCGTAAAAACAATTGTTTTTCCTTTAGACATATTTTAAACAAAAACAAATTTGCTTTTCCAATTTTCAAATACTATTGTGATTTTGAGTCAAATCAAATCTAAAAGTTCCTGTTTAATTTCCATGGCAGCAGGTACTACAGAGCTCAAATGCAATTTGTAGCATCAAAAATAGGAAATATCTCCAGGAGTAGATTAAGTCTAAAGATCAGGTAGCATATGTCTGTGTGTCTGTTATTTTCTGATCTCCTCTAGAATGGTAGTCTGCCTATGGCTGCATATAGAAAATTGCAGGGAAGAAGCATGGCCAGAGCAGACGTCAATATTGAAAAATTAAAGTCGGAACATGAAGAATGGATAAAATATTTTGTTACTGATGAAGATGTTGTGACCCACGGGATTGTTTGCAGTACACACAATTTCCAGTAAGCTTCATTAAGCCACCACATTACATACATCATGGACAAACGTCAGCGAGTGGCTATAATTCAAAACTTCAACAAAGACCCCGCCTCCAAGAAGAAATGACTTCTCAGTAGCCAAGGGTCCAGACCTCATATGAAGCAATACATAGAACAAGGGCTGTTTTTTAACCACACAAAATTAACACTTCCTCTTATGGGCCCTGCGTCCCATAAGGAACAGTTGGTCCCCACAACCCAGGATGTGTAAAGAAATTGGTCCTTAAAATGCACCGAATACAAGGACACACACAAGTTTGTATTGACTTCCATTCATTTTAATAACTGCACTTATGCCTTGCCCAGATATTTTCACTGTCATTATCCATTAGTGGTCTATCCCTAACCCTGCTGTGCAGCACAGGCTCAAAATCGACACAACACAGAAAAAATAACTGGGGCATGTAATAAGTCTTTTCATATTCTGGTAGACTCGGTTCGATTGGCACCAAAATTACACAGTTGTTGTATTTTTAGCTGCTGTGATTTACTTTCACAAAACCAAACAAACTAATTAAAAAACATGTTCCGTCCCTCAGCGCTGCACCAAAAACTACTGAAGAAAACGACACATAAAATTCCGACGAAGACACAAGAGTAACTTCTTCATGAAATGTAAACAAAAAATGAAGGGGCGTCAAATTTGTTGTTGGATTTCTCTTTTGTCTTTAGCGGAAGAAGTAAGCTGTTTCTCCTGTTAGCTCTAGACTCTATGGTCCTCTTGAGATTCACATATGCATTCGATTTGTGCCAGAGTTCACTTCAACTGAACCGACACCGAGGTCTGAAGCATGTTCACTTTTTTCACTTAGCATATTCACATTTCATATTTACACCTCCTCAAATGACCTGGACATTCTCCACAAATGAAGTAGAGGACTAAACAGGTGTGGTGTTTATGCAGAAAATCTTTTGCTGATTGTAAAATATTTTTCTTTAACCCACCAAATAATCTGAAGAGATAGAACCCTGAGTGCTGCTGCAACTGAAAACGTGTCATGAAGGCTGCAGCACATTTTTATGTTACCGTCATTGTCTCCAAATGTTTCCAAATGTTGTTTCCAAAAACTTTGTTTGGCCTGGTTTGGCCTGGGCAGAATGTTACTGTGTGAAAAAGTGAAGGCTAAAAAACAGTTGTCTTCTTGTTCATATTTCTTGTCTGGCACCACTTAATGGTCTACAGGAGCAAAAATTTTATTTCTGGCATTCCCATGTGGATAAAAAAAGTTATGGAAACACACTGTGCATGTGCTGTTGGTGCATGTGACTGTTCTGAAATTGAAAACCCATTTTAGAAACAAAACTTTTTCATCTGAGCGGAGTCAGAAAAAGGTTGCACTTTGCTATTCCTCTTTGGTTTAAATTTGTATGATAGCTTAACCAAGTAAATAATCATCTATTGTAAAGACCCTTCGCTGAAACTTTGACTAGGATTTGCTCCATGAATTTGCTGGTACTCAAAAATAAGTTTTCATGGGAGGAATTTATGTTTTGCTCTCTGTTGCCCTTGTGTTTTATGTTTTCTGGTTACTGCACAGTCACAAATGTCTGGCAGATATTCAAGAACTATACAAATGCAGAATTTTTATTTCTGTGTGTTGTAAACCGCACTCAGCGTGGTGGTGGACGCTGTTGTTCCCAGACCTGAGACCTTAGCCGCATGCTTTCTCCTCTTTCTGCCTGTTTTCTTTCTGATTACGGTCGATGAAAGCTTCTGTCGCCAAGAGATCCTCTAGAGCTTCTCCATATTTATGAAGAGTAGAATCAGTTTCCTACAGCACATTGATATGATGATTTCCATAGCACCATCGTACCCTTAGGAAGTTTTAGCCTAAAGATTTTAATTGCAACAACAGTTCAACAATATTTAGAATGCTATTTAAAGGCTATAATAATACATTTTTTGGTCCAAACATGAATGTGAACATCTAGGCTACATGGGGTTATTTCATTAATATTCATGAACACAGTTAGAGGTGGCAGAATTTAAGAGAATAATGGGACTCGGTCTCTCCATTGGGGTTCCCAATGGAGAGACATTTTGTGTCAAATATTCTTAATCTTACAGAAAATGAAAATCCTAAAAAGATATCATTAATGCTAATTTTCACATCTGCGCCAACCAGGATGGAGATATTGATCTCCATGTTCATGATGATGTGGTTGAAAAGGAAATTGTTCTGATCATGATAAATGGCAATTGAGTGAAAGTCAGTCAATAGCTGGTTATTAAAAGCGGTGCAAGCACCATCGCTACTGTTCCTGTTCTGGCTGTGATATTACACAGAGCTAAGGATCCATTTCTGTTCTAATCAGAAAGGATTATCACCAGAGTCAATTTTGAATAATCGTTACAGAGGGTTTGACTCTGCGCTCTGACTGATGACTTTATTGACTTTGGTGCTGACCCTGCTCTTTGTCATAGTGGATAAGGCTCAGCAAGCAGCAGCTGCGGTGAAAAGCAAGGCCACTCTTAAAAACAACAAAAAGATGGAATCAATAGTTGAATGTAGCAGAGGAGGTGTTTGAAAAGTCAGGCTGGAACTTATGGAAGGGTCCAGACAGAAGATGATGTCAGCTGATCCACAGTTCAAGTGGGGATCAGGAGGGCCAATAATCTTCATCTTGGAAGCTGAGTAGGAAAAAAAAAACATTTTTAGTCTATATAAACCACATACAGTATCCTCCACACATTGGAATTTATTTATTCAGATAAGATAAGAAACTGTGTTCTTACTAAAACACCAAAGTCATAATCATTGTTATTCGCTATCTTTAGTATTTCCTAAAGCATGAATAAAACTGCAGCGATTTTTATGCTTTACCTACTTTTTAAAATATAAATCTGCTATTCTTGGAACTTGTACATGTTAATCAATGACTTCCTGTTTCCCTGGAATACGATTATGCAGTGACACGAAGGCCTGTTTCTTTCAGACACACTTTAAAACAGGAAAATCAAGAAAATGAGGGCATTTATGTACAGTAGATATGGTGACGTCAGGAAATGGTCAACGGAACATGCGACTGTAGCTTTAGATAAACTTTAGATAAACTTATCTAAAGCTACAGTCAAATTCTAAGTAGAAAACTTAAACCAAGCAGGACTGTGTCAAATAAGACATATTAATAGCCATGCTCACTGGGGAGGTTGGTAAAGATGATTAACGTAATCTTCAAATCTCACTGTTAGAGAACCATAGTAAAAGTGGTATATTTGAGATTCACCAACTCTTGAAACAACCATTAATTGCTATTGTCATGCCAACAGGTGGAATGGAGTTTATTGGCTCAACAAAAGAATGGGGGCTCATGACAACAAACCCCTGAAGAACAACTTCCTTCCTCACCAAATGTAAAGAAAAATGGAGTAGCATCAGATTTTATTTTTTGTAGGATTTCTCTTTTGTTTTGTGTAATAGACCATGAGCCATTTCTTCCACTAGAGCTAGACTCACACATATGTTCAGGTCATATGTACCCAGAATGCTGTGCACTATGGTCTTTTTCTTTTCTGGAACTGTCTCCATTCAGATGTTCATTTGATGTTCACTGGAGTTCACTTCAACGATCGTAGACCTGGTTAGAGATCGTTCTTTGTTCCACATCAGAGTTTGATTACCTATTCACACCTCCAAGCAAACTGGACTTTCAGGAAAACGGACTGGTGTTTGAGTAAAGTGGACTAAAGATTCCTGATGTGAAGGTAGCCTCTAGCACCACTTCTGTTACAGGGAATAAATTTCCTTTAGGACTTTCTGATAGCAACACAGTTTATGTAACTCCATAAAAGGAAATGAAAATTTTTTGTTGTGTCAATGTGGTGATTACCTGACACTTTCCAAAAGTACTAAAGTCATTTTTCTTTCAACATATGATCAGTAAATTAAGATTTCTGTGATGTTTCTTTAAATACATTCTCATTGATACAGATACTCTGAAGAAAAGTATGTTGCATTCAAATCACTTCAGCTAGTGCTTCCCAGATTATCAGTACGAAGCACCGGTCCTGCTCATGAAAGAAATTTCGTCTGCAGCCCTGCAGGTGAACTATAATCGAATCAAGCTGTGAGCTCTGTAAAAATTCACAGCTCAAGGAGAAAATGAGCAAAAATGAGCTGCTGCTGATGAGCTCCTTTGAACAACTGGTACGACTCACCGAGAGCTAGAGTTCATTTCACCGCTCACAAATGTTTAACTTAGTAAAGTTTTTTTGGAAATTTTTTATTTTACAGTTCATGTCTCTTGGACTTTTCTCTTTGTTTTTAAAATCATAAACCTCAGTATATTTATTGGTTTTATGTGACAGACCAACACTTTGCACACACAAAGCTGTGTGCAATTGAGAAGAGGGAGAAAATAGTGCAAGGTTTTAAAATAAACTCCTTAGCATTAAACCCTGCTGGATCAATATCAATATCCATCTTAGCTGCTATTCAAGACTTTTGGAGTTAAATTTCTAAATATATCCATATACTGTATAGACAAATATTTTTTTCCCCTAATTTGTCTTCTTAAAACAACTGCTGTTTAATTAGATCAAATTGAGTGAATCGGTAAATATCGGATTCCGGTATGGACTTTGACTAGCTTAGATCAAATCATATTGATGTGTTGGAGTAAAGTCTGGTTATAACTCCAGGGTTGTTCTGCTGTTTGTGTCTGGAACAACTTAATTGCATACTTCTGGATATGAGCGGGGGCTGCACAGTAGCGCACTTGGTAGCACTGTTGCCTTGCATCAAGAAGGTACTGGGTTCAATTCCCGGCCTGGGTTCTCCCACAGTCCAAAATCATGACTGTCAGGTTAATTGGTTTCTCTACATTCTCCCTAGGTGTGTGCATGGTTGTTTGTCCTGTCTATCTCTGTGACAGCCTGTACACTGTCTCTGACCTGGAATAGGCACCAGTACCTCCCAACCCCATGAGGGATAAAGGTGTAAAGAAAATGGATGGATGTGAACTGGTTCTGTATATTTTATAAAGTGTTTAAAGGTGACAGTTGTTACACATTGGAGCGACTGCACATCAGTGGAAATACATTTTTTAAATTTTTTGTTCATGTTAATTCATTTGTCCCGAGTCTATCTCCAGATAACGTTCCAGGCGAAAGGCTGGGTACACCCTGAACAGATCGCAGTCTTGTTAATCTTATTGCTGTTTTTAATGTTGTTGTCTTTAATTTTTGTGAAGCACGTTGGTCAAAATTGTTGTTTTTAAATGTGCTATATAAATAAGTTAGATCTATCTAGAGTCAACCCCACTGGAGTGGTGGCTCTCTGCATCTCCAGGTCATCTCATCTTTCTACTGGTCTTTCTAACCATACATGCAAAACTGCTGCTGTATCATCCAATACATGCTAGTATGGAGTTTCATGAGCTGTTGGCATGTGATGACACACACCAGTCTTCTTTCAGAGGTCTCACCCTAATGACTGCTACAGGAGATCCTTCCTGCTCACACCATCAACATCCACAACAACTCTTCAAATACACCTGGATGATATGAGTTATGATGCTTAATCTTCGTTTGGGATAAACAGAGTGTTTTGGAACAGAGGTAAAAACTTGTGGATATTATCTGATGACCCAACTGGCTGTGATGTATTCTTTGGTCTCCATGATGCTGCTTCTTCAGCAATGTTTGGCTGCAAAGGATTTTACTGATGGTATCGGTGTAGAGGGGCCAGAACACATTTCAAAAATTAAAAGATAAATGATGTATCAGTGTGGCACTTATTGAAAGTGACATTTATTAAACGTAATTCGAAATCCTAATGTAATTCACAAAACTCCCTTTAGACCTTGTGTCTCCTTTTGCATTGCCTTCTATTCATAAATAAAATAAAATATAAATCCATAAGATAAAGGAAGCTTTGTGAAGCACCTGTACATACATACACTCGTTCCTTTCTGCTGATGCCTCAGCTTGTCACAGGGTTGTGTGGAAGCTGTGTGGAATATCTCCGGTTGCACCTTGAGCTGAGGGGCAGAAAAAAAAAGATCATCCCACATTTAAATCTTACAAGGGGCAAAACGGCGTCAGGAAAATACGATTAAGGAACAAGTTTCTGCACATGTAATCTGCACAGATGCTACAATCTAACGCAGCAGAACTCCAAAGGCAGCAAATGAAATGTGTAGCCCCAAGCTCTTTGCCATCCATGAACCTTTCAAGTAACAGCATTTTCTTTCTTGAAGCAATGCTTCATGTTAGGCAGGACCATGCAAACGAAAAAAAAAAAAAACAACAAACAAAAAAACAACACACACAGACAAAGCTAAATGTTAAATTTGGAGAACGGTGCATTCCGGAGGATATTATTTTGCTACTGCATTGTGAGCGGACCAGATTCTGAATGTTTACAGCATCAAATGGCCCCTGGGGGAAACGGATGTGAGGATTCAGTGAACCTAGACGCTGCAGAGGAATTACATCTTCAGGCCTCTGCAGGGATTAACCATCCAATGTAAACATCATGACACACTGTAGGTGGAACATCTTCATTTTTAATTCTGCTTTGGCTTTGCTAAAATATTTTAATGTAAGAGCAAAAGACAAAGATTGCTAAAGTACATGACTCAGAGTTTGCCTCAGCATCATTGTGTATGCCCGAATTAAATTGAGGGAAGAAATTCAATTAGTCTGACTGTTGATAAATTTGACGTTATGAATAACAATAACAGCAAGACGGAAAATTAATGTATGAATAGTCGGCAAAAAGAAATTACCTTCAGACTTAGAACACAAGCGGTTATTATTTCAGGTGACTTTTATGAATGTTTCTAATTGCAAATCTGGCCTCATTTAGAAATAGGAACCAAAAATCAATGCAGCTGTTTTTTTTTAAATGTTTGTTCCAAACAGGGTCTTGGCAAAGTATTCATACCAATGGAGCTGAACCTCAGACTTCATGTCTACCAATGGATGGAAAATGATACACGTTCATTCTTCAGGGCTCTGTGAAGTAGTCATCTTGTGATTAAAATATTGCAGGTTTTATTCCAGCTGCCACGTGTTCATTTGCCTTTGGGCAAGGGACTTAACCCCAAATTGCTTACTGATCTGCATAACAGTGTATAACTGTGTGGGTGAATGTGACTAGTGTAAAGTGCTTTAAGTGGCCAAAAATATTGGAGAAGTGGTATATAAATTCCTATATTATGCTTTGTTCCCTTGGAAAAGCATCTCAACAGCGTGAACCTGTGTTCTGTGAAAACCTCTCGGTATATTAGAGAAGATTACAAACCAATCAGCATTATGGAGACCACAGAATGCAGCGACTTAGTCTACACTGATTTTCAGCTAAACAAGTACAGATTCCATAAACACAGACTGCACAGTAGTGCAGATGGTAGCACTGTTGCCTTGCAGCAACAAGGTCCTGGGTTTGATTTCCACCCCAGGGTTTTTCTGCATGGATATTGGATCTCTGAGGGCAACCTGATGGACGGGCAACCTGTCCACGGCGACCCCATTGACAGCTGGAGATAGGCACTGGCAGCCTTCCCCTCCCCAATAGGATAAGGGTGTAAGAAAATGAACGGAGGGATATTCATCCATCATAACCACTAAGTACAACTTATTTAACCAGGTAAACCCTGTTCAGATCTGGATCTCATTTTTCTCAACAGCAAAGAGCAATACCTCTTTATGCAGCATCAACACCCAATAAACTCTCAGCATTACTTTAGACCTACTGTGATGGGATTATCAGTTCACGTCACGCTCCATCACTACCCACTGTCCTGCCTGCAATAAAAAAGCATGAATATATTATTCTAACTATTTAAACGATTTACAATTAGGCTAATAAAATAATTTACAACTTTCAGCCAGTGCAGATCACCTCTCTTCATCCACTGTAACTCCTGCAGCAGCTCTGTGGCGTCCGCTGATGTCAGAGGTTTTATTTTTAGCAGGTCTTTGTATCTGATGTTCTCAAACTGGTACAGCTCCATGAATGAGTGACACCAGTATTTACTGTCTGAAGTAGTTTGTATTCTGTCACTTTCAGCTGTTTATCACTCAGCTTCTCTGAGGCCTTACTCTCTAAGAAGAAAGGAGTTGAACCAACCTCATTGAATTGTGTCAATTAGTAACAAGTTTATTAAGTTTATCCAACTCAATCCAACTCTAAACAGAAAACAAAAAAAATTCTTACTACTTCTTTTTTTATAAATACATTTGGTCTCTGCACCTGCCGCAGCCTCCTCTGATCTGTTGACTCTAAATTCTCTTGTAACAAGACGATGACAGTACTGCTCAACTTATGAATCATTTAGTAGCTTATGTCTGATACTTGTCTCCTCCCAAGTTGAGATTTCTTTGTCATTGCTTAAATCATTGGAATCATGCCAGTTGTGAATTATTCAGCTGTGGTTTTCTGTTGAATGTTTAGTTTCTGTTAAAAGCAGTTTATCCTCCTCACTGTCCCTGTGTACTTTCAGTGAAAATGTATATGATTTTCTTGCCATGTAAATGTCTTTTTCCCCTCGCTTGTTCAGTGTTGTACATTTTGGTTACTCAGGTTTAACAAATCTTACAGTCGTCTCATAGCTCTTAACACGTTGCAGCGTTCACAGATGTATTTGTATTCTCAGCATACCTTCTAGTGAGTGGGCAGGGATGAATCATGAGTGTCCTGTTGGGAACAGTGCTGCCTCCTCTGTAGGTGCCACAGCACTCACACACAATATGAACCCTCATGGACAAAATTAGTAGGACACATGTTGGCCTTGCAGTCTGTTTGCTCAGCTTCGGAAACAGGAAAATGCTGCTCTGCAAATTGTGTCCCCCATAAGGGTCTTTCTCTGTCAACATGTTATTTACAGATCCTCTCATAAATGTTGATTTTGTTTAACATTGCACCTGTTGTATCTCTGATGAGGCAAAAGGAGGGGACGGGAGCGTGCGAGACAAAAAAAACCACATGGTAATGGTACAGTGAGTGGACGTGATCTGCATTTCAAATCAGAAGGCAAAATGCTTGTAAATAATTAAACAGGAAAGCACTCAGAGATGCCCAATTTGAATAAAACCACTCCAGAAAATACTGTCATTTGTTTGAAGGATTTGAAACAAAACTTTCTATCAGAAACAAAAAAGTAAAGGGAGAGCAACAGACAAGCAGAAATAATTTTTATGTGATGAAAAGGCACGGTTTTGGTCATTAACTTTTGCTAACATATAAACACAAAAGGAAAACCGATATGGAAACATTTGGTATGTACCCCAGGAGAGGAACCCTCTTCTCTACATTTATCCAACTCTCCACCACGTCTGCCTCCTTCCCTTCCTTCTGCGATGCACTCCTACATTTATTTTCTCTCTCTCTTGCCTCCTTTTCAAATGTCTTTTCTCTCCTACACTCAGCTGGAGAGCCAAATGAAAGAACATCTGCTTCCCTTTGGGAAGTTCTCTTCAGCAACATTACGGATTCTGCCCAGAGATGAGGAAGTAGATGGAAGTGAAACCAGACAAAGGTGCAACAATAGCTGTTGTGTTGGAGAGCTGGCCAGTGGAAAATGTTGGTTCTTTCTTGAGTGATCATAGTCAGTTTCTCAACAAAACAGATAACTTGAGGCTAAAATTGGAATTCCCTCTCAGAAGTGTATGAACCAGTTTCCACAGATTAAACAAATAAATAGAACAATAAATCTGTTGTGACCACTGCTAACTAAAAAGTTAATTTTACTAACCCTAAACATTAACTTCACAAAAGCTAAAGCAATACAACAACATAGCATTTAGAGATCACTAAAGCACTAACTTCAGCCAAGTTAATTCCTGCCATGTATCAATGAAACAGCAAAAGCTACATTATAATCTGTCATTCCTAAAACAGAGGAAGTGATTCTTTGGGCCAGACCTTCACTCATGGTTTCAGTTCTAAGGCAATACATTCTGGGTACAGAATAAATGTCATCAATGTCCAGGATGAAAATCTGTGCCTCCAAATCTGAGGCCATGGTCTTGAGCCAGAAAAGGAGAGCCTTCTCCGGGTCTGGGAGGTGGTCCTGCCCCAAGTGGAAGGGTTTCAGTATTATGGGATCTTGTTCATGAGTGAGGAAAAAAACGGAGCGGGAGCTCAACAGATGGATTGGTGCAGCGGGCTCTGTACCTGTCTGTCATGATGAAGAGAGGTGAGTCAAACAGCGAAGCTCTTGATTTACCGGTTGATCTGCTTTCTTACCCACGAACGCCACGGGGTTCCACTAGAGGAGCTGGCCCATGTGGCTGGGGAGAGGGAAGTCTGGGCCTCCCTTCTTAGGTTGCTTATTCCTGCAACCTGATGCCGGAGATGCGGTAGAAGATGGATGGATGGACAGATGGATGGATGCTAAACATGTTACCAGTCCATTACAGGCAAATGCAGAGGCATACTGTAAACACAGGTGGTAAAAATGAAGCTATGCTTCGGTCTCCTTGCTAGTCAGATGACTCCTTGATGAAGGTGAAACATTAGAAGAAACATGGAGAGAGAGTGAAATACGCAAACAGTAGGCCTACTGCTGGAGAAAGTCCAGGGCTATTTATTAGTTCCTGGGTGAGAGTCAGAATTGACACACATCTATAGGTGAAGGTCATGACTTAAAGACACCAAAAGAAACACATCTGGTCCTTTCAGTCCTTATCCATACCTCATAACCTTAAGAGAATCAAAATGTTGAACGATCAATAAATTGAGTGCTTTGCCTTTTGTCTGCCCCGGCCTTCATTACAAAGGCAGAAGGCTTCCTCTCACTACTGCAGATGAAGCTTCAATCCATCTTTCCCTCACCTTCTCAATCAGCATACCTGAATTCATCCACTGGAGGCAGTGGATGAATTCTCCAACATAAGGAGAGCTGTCCACAGTTTTGCAGCTGTGAATCATGGAGCCATTTCTTCTCCTGGTCACTTTTTACCTGACTGCAAAACCTGTCAGTGTCTGCAGAAGGTCAAGGCTGGAAGACGCCTACAGCAACACATTCACAAGGGAGCAAAACAAAAGTGTTTATTTTATCTTTTTGTTCAGAGCACATGGATTCTGAACACAATGGTTACTTATAATTAAGTATGCCACTTAATTTATCTACAGTTACATACAGGAACACTTGAAAGCTACTCATTTTGTTGAAAGTTTATGAAAACTTAATGTCAAGTTATTTGTTTCCCCAATACCTTTTGATTCCATTCTATATTTTTAACAATAAATCATCTACTTGACAACCACTACATTAATAATATATATGGTGTCCATGTGATATGAACACAATAACACTCAAATAAAACCCTAGCGCACATGTGTCAAACTCAAGGCCGGGGGCCAAATCCGGCCCGCTGTAGCTTTTTATGTGGCCCTCTCCAGACTAGACTAAACACTAAGTGTGATTAAATATTATATTATCAATCATATCAATACAGTTTTTATCTGTTTACTGCCAATTTATATCAGTCAATCCCTTCAGTTTCTTGAGAATTTAGTTGATGTATGATTATAGTCCATGATTTATACAGCGAGTAAATAAACAGTCGCATTTATTATTAGTTCCTGAAGGGACTGAAAAGATCGTCAACAATATTATGTAATTTTAAGAATTCATTGACATATTATCAGTTTGTGAACAGGTTTTATCAACACATTCTGGCACAACAGGCCCTTTAAGAGCCTTCATGATCTTGATTTGGCCCAAAATTAAAATGAGTTTGACACACCTGCCCTAGCGAATTCTACAAACTATGCCTGGTTTTTCTTTTGTTTCGTTGAGCTTATAAACAGGTTTGACTTATTGCTTTTCCATCCACAAATGTTCTTATTTTCAGAACCTTTTGCAAAGTTCATTTCAAGGTTTGTGTTAATGCAATACAGCAATACACAGTTCAATATTTTAATTCAAATCCAAAGTCTCATTTAAGGAGATTTTTACTGCCAGATTTTCCACCAAAAACTGGTCACAGTTTCCAAAGGCCTAAATATAACCTTTATGGTACAAATGTCGGTACCCTCTGAGCCTGCATTTTCTTTTGAATATCTAACGCATGTATGAAAAAAATACACAAATTAACAAATTGTTCATAATTAAATTGAATTACAATGTGTTTCTTAAAAAAGTCTGCAAGTACTGCGCTGCAAATAGGCAGGGGGCCACTATAATACAAAGAAAACAAATGTGGAGCAGGCAGAGGCTGAAAACTGATCAAACATGAGGACACAGGAAAGCACCACCCAGGCTGTGACCTAGATGACAACAGAAGATCTCAAAGTGAGCTGAGGAAGCGAGGAACAGGAGTTAACCTGGGCAGCAGCACAGCTGGAAACAGTCAGCAGGAACGGGAAATCAGGACTCTGAACAAAAAAATCTTTTACAAAAAAACTAAGACCTAAATAAAAAATAAAGTAGCCTTCAACCATATGAATTTCAAATAGTCTAATAATTTCTACAAAATTATTAGATATTTAAAAATGTATTCAAACAAGCAAAAGGTACCTGATTTTACAACCTATCTTGTGTTTACAGGTTTTGGTATACCAAAACCTGTAAACACAGAAATTGTACTTTCACTTCCTCTGATTCGGTATTAGGGATGGACCTTGCATAATACAGCGTGATCAATACTTGTCTTGTACATGTGAATACACATAGATCTCTGAGTCCTTTGAAAAGGTTCTTGTCTCGAGAAAATCAATATCAAGCAATGTTTGCTTTTACTCATGTCAGAGATCTTTCAACACAATGCGACGCTTTCTTTCTGGGATAGGTGAGCATTGTGTAAGACCTGCTGACTAAGCTCCATCAGTACAAAAGTAACTGGAAACAAATTTAATGGATTGAAAGCACTGGGAAACTTTATGCAAACTAGTGTTTCGCTTTGTTGGATTTGAATTGAGCTCTTAATAAACAAAAGCTGGGAAGCAAAGTCTGTGACAGGACAGCCTTTCAGGCAACAGGAAACTTTCTCTGAACGGTTTAAATCAGTGTACCTATTTAACTATCATCACCAGACAAAAAAAATCTGTATTTTTGTAGAAATCTCATGCGTAACTTGAATTTGATATAAAATGTCAACATAGTGTTTCTATTGGTGCATTAATGTCTTCCTTCACTGATGTAGGGGTCTGTAATTAAGTAAAATAGATATTTTTTTGCACTAATTTGCACTAACATCTTATAGTTCACTGGACACTGAGAAAAATGAAGTAAAACTCCATTAGTCTTCATTAGGTAATGTTTGGGCCCCTAAATATGGCTGAATGGCTCTTGAACAAAACCCAAAATGTCCAATAAATCACACAATTGTTTCAACTTGTTAGAGCTGTGACCTGTTCATCTTTTCAAACACCCATTCAAAACTCTTACTCAATATATACATAGTTATTTTTAAGGAGCCAGATTTGACAAATATTTAGACAATAGTTCAGAGTCAAACATCCCAAAATGAACAATCCCAAAATGTCACTCTGACTTTAAAGTACACTGCCTGGAAAAAAAAAAATCTGCCACCAAAAAAGGTCCCATACTTATATCTGGTAGGAAGTCCTACCAAATATTAGGACCATTTTTAGCTTTTGACTTTAGGACGCATTTGCCATGTACTGCAGGGTTTCCCCCAGAAACCCTGCAGTACATGGCAGGGGGCGAGGTGGTCCACTGGCAGTCCACCATGTTTTTTCATTAAAAGATGCTAAGTGGCCAGGAAATGTAAAAATATTACTGGGTATATAATTATATATGACTATATAATTGTATATCACCAGTGAAACACTATTTAAACCCACAACTATAGCATCTTAAAAACAACTAATCAAAAAATGATTTGCACTTCTGTTTATTTCAAATTATGTCAGCAGCTCCCTAAGGTCCCCCAGGGTTTCAGGGGACCAATAAAAGCTAATATGTTAACAAATATTTTAACAAATTACATAAATGTAACATTTGTTTATTACGATTATCAATGCAGCTAAATTTTATTTAATGATTTCTGCATATAAACATTCAATTTTTTTTTATTTTTTAACATTCAAATGTAAGATTTTAAGGAGCCGCCAAGCTTACTTTGTAAAAGTTTAAAGAACAATCTTCATAGTTAGATTGTTCAGTTACCATAGCTACAATCTAATGTTGTAAGTTTAATCTTTGAGTTTGAGTTGTTTGTTCACAAATACAAATGAGGAAACTTCAATTATAACTGATTGTTTTTAGGTTGGCCAATTAAAATACTCACGCTGAATTTTGTGTCTGTTGAGTGCCATAGAGACTGTTTTGGTTTGTCCAAGCTTCAAGGGACAAGTTCAAGGTGAGTTCAAAAGCTCTTTACCTAGCTGAAACTGCAAGAAGGTTAGCGCTGGTTCGTTAACCGCTAAGGCGCCGGCCAACCAGAAACACATATATAAACTTTATAGGGAAGACAGAGCCAAACCATAACAGCTGTGGTTTCAGACCAAGTTTCTTGCCAGGCAGCCGTTATTCCAACCGCCGCTGGATGGGGCTAATGAAACCTCATTTTGCACTTTTGGCTCGAGGATGGGGACTGTGAGTTTCAACGGATGTTGGTTTCATTGGGTCTTCGTAATAGCTTGTGTCTTTACATATTTTGGGTTCTATTAGGTTTTTAGAACATGATACTAATAGCTGCTGTGTCTTTTGATACATACCTCTGTAAACTTGGTGGTCCCAGCCATCGACCCCCGACAAACATCCGTGCCACAGGTGATGTGCATCAGCGTCTGTTAGCAGACCGTTAAAGATAGAGTTCATACCTTTAACGGTTCCCACATCCATAGCAGAGCATGGGGTAGAATATTGTATATCTACAGTCGGTCCACTGGTTTTTGCACAAACACGCCACCTAGATACCACTAAGTTAGCGATAGTGGTATCTACAAACATGGAGCGTCTTGGCATTGTACGGCGCTCCAAAAGTCCATAGGCATCTCTGTTGCACATGGTTCCCAAAGCAGACCCTGTGGGGATTTTTAGGACCTTAACAACGCAACCAGTCATGATAGGCAACCAATTCCTCACATTCAGGACTTTTCAGCCGGTCTGCCTGTTATTGAGTTCCTGGGACACAAAGTGTCTTCTCAAGGGGCGGTTCGCCTACCTACAAAAGTCGAAGCAGTTTCCACTTTTCCCCGGCCTCTCTCAATGACGCCCCTGCAGGAATTTATGGGGATGGTAAACTTCTATAACCGTTTCATCCCACGGGCAGCTCACCTCATGCACCCCTTTTGCATGAGGTGAGATGTATGAAGCACTTGTATGAAGCACTTAGAGGAAAAAAAGGGGACCAGCAGATAGAGTTGACTCCGGAGAGGGTGCAGGTATTCGATGATGCCAAAAAAGCCTTGGCCAATGCTGCATTTTCGGTCCATCCATCTCCTGTGGCTCTAACAACTGATGCCTCTGATTATGCAGTTGGGGCAGTGCGTGAGCAATGGGTGGATGGTACCTGGCAACCCCTTGCATTTTTTAGCAAGAAACTATGGGATGCTGAAAAACATAGAGCACTTTTGATAAGAAACTTTTTGTCCTTTTTCTGGCAACACACCATTTCCACTTCATGTTGGAGGGCAGGGAGTTTACTGCTTTTGTTGATCACAGGCCTCTCACTTTTGCTATGGCAAAACTTTCTGAATTGTGGTCGGCTCTGCAACAACGCCATTTGTCTAACATTTTAGAGTTCACCACTGACATTCACATGTGGCTGCTAAGAATAATCTGGTGGCTGACTGTCTGTCCAGAGCAAAGGTTGCTTCTGTGCATTTAGGTGTGGACTACCTCACCACGGCCACGGACCAGCTGAGCGACCAGGATATTCTGGCCTGTTAAGTAGTTGAATCCAGTATACATTTAGAGGAGGTCTCCCTTCATGAGAGTGGTGCAACCCTTCTTTGCGATGTCTTGACTGGCAAACGGCCGAGGTTGGTATCAGTGGCATCAGTGGGTTTTTGATGCAGTTCATTCCCTTTCACACCTGGTTGTTAAAGCTTCTGTTAAACTGGTAGGGGCAAAGTTTGTGTGGCTGGGACGCCGTAAAGATGTACAGCAGGGGTCACCAACCCGTTGCCCGCGGGCACCCGGTCGCCCGCAGGGACCTTTTCAGTCGCCCGCGGAGCTACTCCTAAAAATAGCCATTATTATTAGGAAGCACTACCAAAAAATAATTTAATTAAATGTTTTTTAATTGAAGTAATAACGTTTGACGTTTATATCCTCAAAAGAGGAAAATGATAAAAACGTTTAAAATAAATTGCTTTAAGTATAAAACTCTTTCCTGCTGTTAAAGTTCAGAACTGCGCGCAGGCGCCTGCAGGAAACTGTCCGAGCGCAGCAGCGCCTGCAACTGCACTCTGCGTACCGTCACATTTTCCTTTAAGTAAACAAAGAAAAAAATAACTTCTGGAGTTTTTATTATTTAACTCTATTCACAAAACTGTGAAGAAAAAATAAATAAATTGTACCAAAACATCTTATTCGTAGCGCGATCGCAACACCTGAACCTGGGAACCAACACCATCCTCTTTCCGTGAACCACATGGGGAGGCTTCGCTTCATGTCTTTATTATTTAGCGACGTCTGGAAAAAAAGTCCGCTGCTCTTGTTTAGGCTTGTGCTGATTTTTGCGCATTGGAGAGATCCTTGTGCTCTTGCTGGTCCTCCAGGAGGTCAGACCTTTATTTTTCCACATCTGTTGGTGTCAGCCAGCGGGTGACCCGTCAGCTGTTCGGTTCGTGAAACCACGTAAAAAGCGAATAAACCGGCGACCCGCCAGAACCGCGCAGACTGTCAGAAGCTCGGGCTGATCGTAGAACAACGGGAGGTTCAAACCCAACTCGTTCATTTTTAGCTTGCAGAAAAACGCAAAGCCGTGAAATAAACAAAAGCAAACTGACCAATAAGACTTGGGCTTTGGGGTTCCCCACCTCACGCATCAGACTAACACCGCTGTGTGTGTATAGTGTCTTTTGACACAAAAGATATTTTATTTACCACAATTTTGCTAATAGAACAGATGGTTAGATAATAAAACTATAACTCTTCTTTTCTTTTTTATTTAAAGGAAAATTTACTGCAACAATCCATCAGTTTGCTTTTGTTTATTTCAGTCACTTGTGGCCAGTTTAGAATCACAGAGAAAAACTCCAAAAGGGAATCAAAGTTAAAACTCTGTGAGCTAAAAACCTCTGATCACATAAAGCAATTAACCATAGTTGCCATGGTAAATTATTACTGATAACTGATAACTATTGTGAGTAGTCCTGACACTAATATGTTATATTATCATATATATATTATAATATTATCACATATATATTATAATATTATCATATATATATATATATATATATATATATATATATATATATATATATATATATATATATATATATATATAAAGACTGTATCAAACAGGTGCTCTTCGTGTTGCTCTGTACCCATGAAGTTGCTCCCAGTCTCAAAAAGGTTGGTGACCCCTGATGTACAGACATTTAGCGTCACAAAGTTAAATGTAAGAGTGAAAATAAAGCCAGTCATGTAGTACAACATTTTATTCAATATTTTACACCATGTTACTAAAATTAGTCGTTTTTGTAAAGGTTTTAGCAACCGTGAGTCAACAATGACTGCGGCAGCCTACTATAAAATCTGTTGGGATACCATACTCAACAGGAGAGGGCCTGCTTTTATCCAAGCCATTATCAGACATTTGGATCCCTGAAGTCATATTTTGTGTCCCACCTGGGCCCCCTCTGTGCCCGCATGTTTCCAGCTGAAATCTTCAAATTTAAATTCAGAAATATTGAGGAACTCCAACATGCTTCCACCCTGTCAGGTGCAATTCCACAACATATTTATGATGTTTGTAATTCGACAATAAACCATATGCAGTAATTATCTAATAAGAGGCTCATACACTTTTGTTTTACTGAATCCAGGTGTTTTTTTTTTGTTTTTTTTCTGGCCAGGTATTGTGTTAGTGATTTATCGACTTGTATGACATATTGTTTAAAAGTTGATACATTGTGCTTAATTTTTTTCAGTGCATCCAGATGTGGCTTCTTTCCATTGGCTCAGACCAGACCAGATTCATATGAGTTGCCTGTCACTCTCTTTATACTCTTTATACTGTTATTCTCTGCTGTCCTCCTTAGACTGTTTGCTGTCTATGTAAAGGCAACGTTGACAACTGACATGACATTATGCCACTTTTGTAATCAGAGAAGTTCTGCACATGTGGCATTTTGTGAACTATCCCTTGTGCCTGTTCTCTGTCTCACCCAGTGAATCAGAAAAAAGTACATCTGTTTGACACAGCAAAAAAATGAAATACAAAGTGGTAAAAAAGCTGGTCGTGAATCATTCATAATCCCACATCTATTATTCAGTCTTGTAGCTGTGAAAATTTTTAATTGTGAGGAGAGAAACCTTGCGAGCCTAGAAAAATAACGTGAATTTTCTGAAAATTATTTGAATTGGCTAAGCATGGGTGCAATACATTTAGTGACTTAACAGACGTTCAATGACATTGATGGAGCACCAGTCAACACCAGAAGTTAAACATCTTTATACAGACCAGTTACAGTTTATGGGATTTGTGTAGAATATTAAATAAATTCAAAACTATTCATATGCTATTTTTACATCACACATTGTTATTATTAATTCACCAAACATTCCTTAGAAGACATCAGCTTTATTTATTTAGGACTCTACTGTCTAACACAGACAGTAGAGTCCTGATCATACTGTCTGTGTTAGACACTCGCAAATATTCATTATAGTTTACCAGTAATATTGGATGGTGACTATTTTTAAGAGAACTTGATTTTTAGTTCTGATGTGAATGTTATGTGTTGAGATAAAGCATAAAGAAGACTCTTTATAAGAAAAAAGAAGGAAATATACAGTTCAGCTACTGTTCTAAAGTATTTTATCCAAGACAAGTGACTTTAGTGACCTTCAAATGTGATTTTAAAGGTATTTCACTTTCTGTGGTGGCTGGTGTAACAGTTATCTTATTTATTACCCTCATCTCTGTTGTCTGTTTTACTCACCCTGTCACAACTTAGAGCTGCCATCACAGAGATCTTTACAAACATTCCAGCTGCAGCAGAAGCACATTTTTCTTCATGCTTCCATCTATGTCATATTTAGCTCCAGATTTAACTTGAGTTGCATCATAAAATATACATAACCTTCGTATGGTGTTAGGGTCCCTACGGACCCGTTTTGAGTTTTAGCATGCATAAAAGTACTTCATACATTTGTTTTTTGCGTTGAAACTTTTTGACTTTGTCAGGGACTTCCATTTAAACAAAATAAAATATATATATATTTTTTTACAAAATTATAAAGTGCTCTGGTGAAAAAAATGACTTTTGTGGTGTTCGGGTCATTTTTGACCCGGTAAAAATGTTTGATTATAAAACAATAAAAATGCCCAAAATGAAATCATAAACACACAATCAACCAACAGCCTCTTCTTCCAACCACTTGAGCTTCATTTAGGGTCTTTTCTCTTCGCCTTTTTGCGAGAACAAACAAAGGGAGACGTATCTAGGCATGTCAAGCCATTTGAGTGTAGGTGTAGCCATTTGAGTGTAGAGGTGGTGACTTGCAGAGTACACATCTCCAATTCACAGGATGCAACAATGAGGAGAAGATTCACTGTAAATGAACATTTGGATCACATCTTTGCTGCAAATGAGGCAAAGGACACAAAGGTTTTTAGTGATGGAGATGAGCAGGCCTCTGAGGACGAAGATGATGTGTACTACCAATTGGAAGAAACAGACACAACAGATGAGTCTGAAGATTAGGTCACTGGTGCTGAAGCTGCTCCTGCTGAATCATTCCAATCCAAACAAGGCAACATCTGTTGGAGCACAGTTCCTCCTGATGTGCATGGAAGGACAGCTGCTGCAAAATTATCATCAAAATGACCCCTGGGGTCACGAGGTTTGCTGTGACAAGAGTAAGTGACATCAAGTCGTGTTTTGATCTTTTTTTGCCATTGTCACTAAAAAAAGTCAGAATTGCTATGACAAACCTTGAGGGGAAAAAAGTCCATGGCAACACATGGAAAGACATTGATGAGACGAACCTGGATGCCTACATTGGTGGTCTCCTCCTTGCTGGAGTTTACAGATCCAGCATTGAGGCTACTGAGAGTCTCTGGGATGCATCAACGGGCAGAAATATTTTCTGCGCCACAATGTCTCTTCGGACCTTTCAGATGATCTCAAGAGTCCTCAGATTTGACAATCGAGACACCAGAGCAAAATCTGACAAGCTTTCTCCCATCAGGGATGTTTGGGAGAGATGGGTGCAACTCCTTCCACTGATGTTTAACCCAAAGTTCTATTGTGTGGGAAAAAAAAAGACTTGTTTTTGCCCTTTTCTTGAAGTAAATATATACGGGTCCAAAATGACCCAAAACACCATAGATGTTACTATATTAGATAATATTAAAATTAAAATCTTTTTGTTGTTGAACATTTAAGAAATGTGTTTTAATATCTCTCAGTTACACTCAGGTAATAGAACAACTGATTATTTTGTTACCTTCTTCTCTTAAGGTTCATTTAACCACTTTTTAGACATAGAAAACTAGGTGTATGCTGTTAAAACAACGGTCCAGGGGGCCACAAAAAAATATTAAAACTAATCTTTTCATGGATAAGGGAGCCCAACCAGTTAAACAAGAGTTAAGAAAAACATGGGATGATGAAAGGATGTTTTTAGGGTACTTTATGGCTGATATAATACACGGGTCCAAAATAACACCACAGATGGCAGCAGAAAGCTAATACCAGACGAAGGATAACTGATGAATGTTTATCGTTCTGGTTAAGTTTTGATGAAAGAGAAAGCAAATTTTGTGGACATTAGCATAAAAAAAAATCATTTCTGACATTTTGGTGGCCTGGATAATTGTAACGACTCCACTAATGGAAAAGCAGAATTTTTTTTTTTTTTTATTAGCAATGTTCAATATATTCTATATTTTTTTAGGAGATATTTTTCATTCCAATCAGGACCAAGGTTTTTGTTGGATTAAAAATCATTTTAAATCTGGAAAAATAATATTGTGGGTTGTTATTGTCACTTTTCCAAATAGGGCCACGTTGAATGGAATAGACCATCACTGCCTTTAGATAAGTTCTAATATTAGAGTCTGTGTGTCTTTGTTGGCTTCAGTCTGCATTAAGATGTAATGACGAGCCGAGCGTTGCTTTAAAATGCACTCCTGCCTTTCTGTATTTCACCGGAAGACTCCAGATGAACCTAATAAATCAACAAACAGAACCTCTCAACATCAGTTTGGTATCATTTCCACAACCACCCTGTCCACCTAACACACACACACACACACACACACACACACACACACACACACACACACACACACACACACACACACGCACACACACACGCTCACGTACACACACAACTTTCCCTCCTCCTTATGCAGCACTTTGTTTGTTGTCTCTGTCTTTTCATTCCATGTACATCGCTCTACAGGAAGGACAAGTTAAAGCTAATGAAACCATCAATTACTGTTCTTTTTTTCCTTTTTTTCCATTCCTGCTGCAATGCAGAGAAGGACTGAGATTATAGAAGGAGTGTGAGAGGGGCGTTGTGTCCAGCAGGGTCCGGGCCAATGCTGGTAATGATGCTGTAATTATATTTGGCATGAGAAGGTGGCCATTAATGTAGTGTTTGGGGAACCTCATCAGGTCTCTGCATGGCTTGACAGTTTTATTAAAGCCCAGCCATCCTTGTTTACCATATCAGATCACAAGTATTTATAAAAGAAATCTATAAGCACTGCTCCCCTTCCCTTAACTCGTCTCTCCATGGCTTCCTCTGATTTAGTTTATCCACATGGAGACACGCTGAGGACCTTGGATGTGGCTAATCGATGGGGAGGGCAGTCTCTGACTATCTCGCTCATTTGCGTTAAGGGCTCTTTTAATTTCAGCCCCTTATCTATCAGTGTAATGGTTAACTTGCTATTGATTTGCTCTTTATGTATTGCCTGCTGTCGACTAGCCGGACACTCACTGGCCAAACCTTGGAGAGTTGTGTTTGTTTGAGAAGCGTTGTGTGGAAATCTCATTCCTTTGACCTGCTATTGCCGGCACTGCAGCATGTTGCCGTTTCTTTTAATGCTTCTGATGCACCAGAATTAGCAACAGCCCTGATCTTTTCTATAATCTTTCTAACACAAATAGAATCCAGAGATGCTCAGAAAATGTTTTCCAGTTTTGGCCTCCTTTCTGTGTGAAAAGATTTGTTATGAAGGCCCGAAACGATCAGGAACGACCTCATCTGCCTCTCTCACCTCTCTGTCTCGCCCTCCACCCTTAGTTCCTCGTCTGTGGGATTTGATAAGTGAGTAACTCAGAGATATAAAAATCTGAGGCCAAATGAAGAAGTTTGGCCTCAGATTTTGTGTGCCCAGAAACTACTGTGTCTGGGCACACAATATTTATTTTTTTCTTTTGTTAAATAACTAGATCTGAGGCAAAGCACACAACACCAATAAGGTGGAGCGCTGGTATTCATGGAGGCTAGGAACCACAGCTGCCTTGAATGACTGAAGCTCTTATATGCTTGCAATCAACAGCTAATAGTAACAGCTAAGGTCCTAAGCTGCAGTTTCTTCCAAATGTTTTAAAAATGCTCTATAAAGAAATCCTCTGATAGTTTTGTGTGAATAATTTGGTTCCACTGCGAAATTGGCTAATAAGGACCCACCAGCAGTTTGCAGTCCACCGTTTAGAATAGAGATGCAAGCTTCAAGGTTCTGAGTAAAAACCTAACTAAAAGTACAAAGCTGCTCTTCAACACTGGAGGCTGAATTTTACAGTTCCAGATGAGGAATTACATGAGAAAATGAGCTAAATACACTAGTTGGATGCAGTTAAAAACTCCCTCCACTGGTAATGAAGTGGATTACATTGGGACTTCGACTTTGCTTGATGACACATTCATTCATTTGGCTGGTTGTGCGTTCAGTTCTTGCTTCAGCCTTTTGCACATGTCAGTATTTGCTGTGTGTTTCTGTGTAAATCTAAACCTTGTACTCATAATCACACAGAAGTTCAGCCTATCTAACAGTTTAACCTACTGGTGTGATTTCATTTAAAACTGCTAAATGAAGCCATTGAAATGTAATTGTTGTGGACTAGAGATGTCAACATTATGGTTAATTTTGAGTTCATGAAATCCTTTAGAGCTTTGCAGCAATAGATCGAGATTACTGAAGTGACGTTCTAATAAAAGTTTGTCAGCAATTGTCATCGTCATCACGGTAATTCACATGTGAATGTGAATGACTGATTTCATTGTGAAGTGCCTGAATGTAATGAAAAGTGCTATAGAAATCTGATGCCATGTCATTACATATTAAGGGTAAGTCCTAAAACAATAAATTCCAAAACCAACTTCCAGCTTTATACCAAACAATATTTTACTATTTAACCAAAGCGTGTATTATATGTCTGTATCTTGAGACAAACTACACAGGTGCTAAGCAAATCTCTAACTCACTGTGGACCCAACACTGAATTAATAAATATTGTTAACATATTATTCTGTTACTGATGTTTCTTCTGACTGCGGCTTTGCATCGACCCTAACGCTGACCCGGAAATGATTCCAGTTTTAGGCTTTACTGTATGTTACAATGTACCTGCATAGTATGTATTAATAAACTTTATTTATTTATTTTTTACAGTTTTCATCTAACACGATGAGTAAGGGATTTTTTAAACTTGAAATATTATTTTAAAAAAGTAATAATAAAAATAAAAAAAAAAACCTCAAAAGAACTTGTGGTAGTATCTGCCCTGTCAGAACCTTTTTGGAATATCAGGGTGCATTGGACGCAATTTAAACAAAGCCACAATGAATAAAATCTGCTGCTCAGGTTATCACTTCAGGGTTTTATTCCCTAGACACCGTGTGCTTGTTTGTCGAGTCTATCTCATCTAACACCTCACATTGCACTTTCAATTTCTGTACGGTGTGCACTATGTTTGTCTTTCATATGTTGCAAAAGCAAGCACAGCTTAATTCAGGAACCACCATTATCCCAACCCGAACCTTATCCCTGCTTTTTTTTTTTTTTTTTTCCACCTGTCAAGGAATGAGACAGATAGTTTAGACTTGTGATTTACTTTGTTTTCTATAACATAAATAAAAGTGGAAAAGTATTTTCTTTCCTACAAAGAGCCATGGTGGAAATAGTAATCTTGGCAATATTTGAGCCACCACTAGGTCAGTTTGTTTTACCTTTTTTTTTTTTGTCTTTGGCACATTGGCAAAATTTTGAAATGACCTGGGTTCCTCTGTGAAATACGGAGTACCTGCTGCAGCAGTGTGGAAATGGTAGGAAGTTTATGAGCCAACCAACATCAGATGTCCCAAAGGCACAACATACCGAATGTATGAACAAATTATGCATAACAACATAAAAAGGAATACAAATGAACAATAAAGAAGAAATATCAAGCCAGCTTTGACAAATTATATGTTAAATCTTTAGGAGATGATTAGGAGAAGGTAGATAGAACTCCTACATCAGTTTTTCTGTTTCTTTTTTGTGTGTATGCAATGTCTTCTCAAACCCCAGGTCCGTCATGGCAGAAGCAGCAGATCATTTGTTCTGTGTCATTTAGTGTACAATAACTGATTTGACTTTGAACTGAAGATCCTGGACAGCCATTGTTCTCCAGAACACAGCCTTTTTTTTCTGCAGGATCGACTGCCTCCACCATTACAAAAAACACACTGTAAAACACAGAAAATAAGAGATCATTACAATATTCAAGGCTGAAAATTTAAGAGCAGTACCTGTAGATATTTAGGGATTATAGCTTTGTGCACAATAATTAGCTTCTTTGCTTTTGTTAAACTCTGATCACTATATCCTGCACTCACACTCTACTTTCTATATTTTATAAAAAACATATATCAAAGTATACAATTTAAAAACTGAGAGGCATCAGCTACCTGTATTGTGATCAGGTAAAAAAAACCCCTACAAGCTCTCCAAATAAACCTTCTTCTTTTGCATGTGTAAGCAGCAGCTTATCACCCATACACAGGTTAGCTCAAGGTGCCATCATATCTCCTCCTGACCCCGTCATCTGGCTGGGCTGACCGGTTTCCTTCTGCCCTCTCCTGTACACCACCATATCTGAGGCTCTGGATCCGTGAGCTCTGACACAAACCTATGCTTCATGTCTTCATGTTGCTTCAGTGTGCGCCTCTGATTTCAGCGTGAAGTACATTATAGGAAGCCATTTTTGACAAATCCCATTTTCAGTGTCGGCATTTCGAATCTCACACTTTCTGCTCCATTTGAGCAAAAATCAAGTATCTAAAGGGGCAGTGTAATGTAAAATTAACATTTTTGAGCTTTACATGATGTTATAATGTTATTCCTACATCAAAAGCACACCTGGAGTGTTGCCTTGATTCTTTCATGCATGTTTGAGAAATTATTTAGTCTCCATGGGCACCATTCAACCAAGCAGTATGCCTGGTTGGATCTTTCACAGCCTTTCTCATCAGAGCTTCATCCCGTTCTTTTTTCAATGAGAATAATGTCTGCAAAAGAGTCGCATATCCTCAAAAAACAAAACAAAGTAGTGGAACCAGTTCTCCGTTTTAATCGAAAGTCTCAATCCAAAATAAAAAATGCAAAACGTCAAAAAAAAAAAAAATAAATAAATAAATAAATAAATTAATTAATTAATTTAAAAAAAATACCATCAAAAATCCCCAAAAAGCAAATCCGGCGTGGGGCTAACTTTTATTGCTGTTTTATGTCTTTTCTTTGATTTTTATTATTTTTTTTACTTGGTTTAAACATTCAATCAAGTCAAACCCCCGCTGCACAGATTTGACTGTGTGCGTTTTCCTTCCTGGTTGCGCCGCCACACACGCCCCTTTTTAATCTCTAATTTGACCCCCACCGTCATGATGCCTTGAACTTTCCGAACCACATGCAAGGACACTCTCAGGATATACGATTTAAGATTTATTTACAAAGACAAATAAAGGATTATGCAGACATGTCTGGTCGGGTATGTCGGCGATCTGCAGGTAGATTTGACAGGTGAGAATCCGGTGATGAGAAAACTGCTCGAGAAAACTGATCTGACTTGCAGGAGTTTAATGGTCTGTCCGGGAGAGAGGCAGGACATGTGTGAGCGACCGGCTGTGGATTCAGAACTGAACCGTAACGTCGAGACAGGGAGGCGGCGAGCAGCTGATTAGTGGGCATAACTCTCCAGGGGAGCGCAGCGGGGTGGGGTTGGAGGGAACCAACTGGATCCTCAGATGGAACTTGCAAATCCCGCACTTCGTATAGAGTGTAAAGCGACTAGAGCCGAGGGATCACACAGACACACACCTGTGGGAAAGGTGTGTGATAGGGAGAGAGAGCCACCTAGAATGAAACCAGAGGGACTGGCACACACCTGAAACCAGCATGATTTTTTTTTTACCCAACATCAGTTTTTTAAAGTAATATCTAACTTTAGATTTTATGTAACACATCAAGTTCTTTCCCATTTACAGTTGGACATGTGTCCAACTCAAGTCCAAGGTCATTGGTGAAAAAGGTCATGTGACTCAGGTCCCCACTTCTGCCTGAGAGTGAGGTAGCCTGCAGACCTGGGTCAGGTCTCCAGTTCTCCCAACAGGAGTGGACCACAACTCCATAAAATCCATTGTGGGAGGAAACCTAAAGTCACCCAGTTTCATGGCAATGCTATAAAACTACTAGGAAACATACATAAACTCCTGATTTTGACAGCATCAATGAATCTTTTTATTTCTCTCCTATTCTGGTATTTAGTAAATTTAACATAATTCTGGTATTTCTAACTTTGTGAGAGAAAAAAATGTCTTTTTATTTGGTGAATGTAATTATAGCTGCATATGTTTTGCTTACGTTGATCAAATGAAATGAGAATGTAGCAGCAGTAGCTCCATTGATGATCACATTATTTCATGTTTCTTATTTTCACAGCTAAGAAAGCAGAACTAAGGATGGCTGAGTGACTCTTCCAGCTGCTTGTCAAAACTTCATCCACATTCATGGAGCTGTGGCAATACTTTCTCATCATTGAAGTGTTTTCTAGATCATCTGAAGCTAAAATCCATGTTAGTTCCCTCTGGAGCTGGTAGAAACATTAGTGTGCTGGTTATTGATTGGACCTTATTGCTGTGTCTCAGCTCTTTAGTCAGTTCTGTACATAGCCTGATTGCAAATGACATCAGCAGCACAAAATGTCACCACCAGTTTCAGAGACATCTTGTCGTTATTTTGACAGTGCTTTCCAGTCAACCTTTTTCTACAGCTGGGAAGAATCATGGCTGGACATGTCCAAATGAGGAGAGACAGAGATTTCTAAAATATTTACACCAGTAACTTCCCTCTGTAAGCTCACTGTTTGCCTGTGCAAAACTAAGCACCATTCAATAAACTATGACTACTGTCAAAACTGATGGCTGTCCTTCGTTTGCAGGCGGGCTTAAAATAAAATGAAGCAGACAGTTAAGAAGTTATAGCCAGTAGTTTGCTGCTGACATGGATAACAGTGTTGTAGTGAGAATCCCTAAAGCTAAAACTAAGGCAACACCAAGACCATGAGGGGGGAAACTATTTTCAAGAGCATCAGGCTTTTTACATCTTTTCAGCACTACATTGCAGCTTTGTATTTTTGTCATTTTGTATTGAATGCCATAACTATCCAGAAATATAATCATTCATCTACTGCCTGCTGGAACCTTCCTCCGGCAGCCTTTCTCACACTCAAGCACACGCAGTGTATATCTTTTTATTTTTACAAGGACTTCAAATTAGATTCTATCCATTTTTGATTTATTTCTACTGCCTTACCCTGACCCATACTCTGAGACTAACCATTGCCATGGCATATCTAAAACAGTGTCTCTTCTTATGGGACTCGGGCCCCATAAGAAGAGATGTCCCCACAACATAGTATGTGTTAGAAAAATGGTTCTTACAAAGCATCTTATACAAAACCCACATATGGATGTATTTCCACCCATATCAGGACTTTGTATTGGCTTACAATCATTTAAGAGACCAGATATATTTCCTATTTTTTTCCCCATTAAGCTCAGATCATTAATAAAAACACATCCGGGAAATCAATTACCCAGTGGAAGGAAGGTAGAGAACCCTGAGAGAACCCACGTTAGCAGAGGGAGAACATGCAAACTCCACCCAGAAAGTGGGTGGAGTTTGCATGAATTCAAACCCAGAACCCACCGGCTGTAAGACAACTTAATGCAACATCATTAAATATTAAAACTTGATTGCAATCTAAATATAAAGCACAGAGCAAGATTTGTATGATTTTTAAAAAATGTTTTTATTCTTTCTATACATTTTTTTTTTATTTTAGAAACTGTTTCCAAGCTTTTCATCCTCCAGTTAGTTCCTCTAACTTCTTCTAAAAAAATGAACAGAAAACACTTAACTTTTTCCTTAGCAGCATTACCTTTTGTCCATAAAGGAAGAAGTGAGTCAGAAAGTCAGAAAATATGATTCAACAGTTTCCCTTAACACAATCAACCAACATCCAGTGGTTTCCCTCCTTCATCCCCAAAGGCACCCTCTAAAGCAATCACACAACTGTCAAGGCTATGGCATTGCACTTACATCACCTTTCAGGATTGTCAGGTTACAAGGTTCATATTTCTCAAACACTGATCTCTGAGTGTCATTTTGAAGTTATAAATGTGAAAAGTTAACTGCTTCAGCCTCAGATGTTGCACCTGGTTCAGTTGAACTGTTTTAAATGCCTGCTCTTTAAAATCTGTTCAAAAGAAGCAGCAGTGTTAAAAGGTGGGTGTGATAACAATTACAATGTGAAGACAAACCCAGATACTATCGCCTCCACAATCTCTCCTGATAGATTGTCAGGATACATTCTGCACTTTGAGGGTGAACTTGAGTGTTTGTCGGCTGGAGCAGAGTCAGTGTTACGTTTCTATTTTGAGAGTGATGGTTGCTGGATCCAGGAAGGCGGGTCTCCTTCTAATCTCCTTGACTTCTAGACAGGCAATCACGGACACAGAGATGTGTTATCGGCGATGGCCACTTTGATGGCGTGCTCAGATATATGTTCACTTAATTTCAGCTCACTGCTTCTCTATCCAGGAACCAACGACTGGTTAGCCACTCGCAGTCGAAACCAGATATTTAGATACGCTGCACAAAAAGAGACACAACCTTTTATTTTTTCACATTAAATTACACAAAATGCTTCCTCCATCCATCCATCCATCCATCCATCCATCCATCCATCCATCCATCCATCCATCCATCCATCCATCCATCCATCCATCCATCCATCCATCCATCCATCCATCCATCCATCCATCCATCTTCTGCCGCTTATCCGGGGTCGGGTCGCGGGGGTAGCAGCTTAAGAAGGGAGGCCCAGACTTCCCTCTCCCCAGCCACTTCCTCCAGCTCTTCCAGGGGAATCCCGAGGCGTTCCCAAGCCAGCCGAGAGACATAGTCCCTTACAGCGTGTCCTGGGTCTTCCCCGGGGCCTTCTCCCGGTGGGACGTGCCCGAAACACCTTACCTGGGAGGCGTCCAGGAGGCATCCTGACCAGATGCCCGAGCCACCTCAACTAGCTCCTCTCGATGTGGAGGAGCAGTGGCTCTACTCTGAGTCCCTCCCGGATGACCGAGCTTCTCACCCTATCTCTAAGGGAGAGCCCAGCCACCCTACGGAGAAAATTCATTTCGGCCACTTGTATTCGCGATCTCGTTCTTTCGGTCATTACCCAAAGCTCATGACCATAGATGAGGGTAGGAACGTAGATCGACCGGTAGAGCGCCTGTTTCACGGCGGACTCTCTTCACCACGACGGACCGGTAGAGCGCCTGTTTCACGGCGGACGCTGCACCAATCCGCCTGTCGATCTCACGCTCCCTTCTTCCCTCATTCGTGAGCAAGATCCCGAGATACTTGAACTCCTCCACTTGGGGCAGGACATCTCCCTCGATCCGGAGAAGGCACTCTACCCTTTTCCGGCTCAGGACCATGGTCTCAGACTTGGAGGCACTGATCCTCATCCCGGCCGCTTCATACTCGGCTGCGAACCGCTCCAGCAAGAGCTGCAGATCACGTCCCGATGAAACCAATAGGACCACATCAGCCGCAAAAAGCAGAGATGCAATCCTAAGGCCACCAAAACGGATCCCCTCAACACCTTGGCTGCGCCTAGAAATTCTGTCCATAAAAGTAATGAACAGAATCGGTGACAAAGGGCAGCCCTAGCGGAGTCCAACCCTCAACGAAACGAGTCCGACTTATTGCCGGCAATGCGGACCAGACTCTGACACCTGTCATACAGGGACCTGACAGCCCATATCAAAGGGCCCGGTACCCCATATTCCCGGAGAACCCCCCTCAGGGCACCCCGAGGGACACGGTCAAAAGCCTTCTCCAAGTCCACAAAGCACTTGTAGACCGGTTGGGCGAACTCCCATGCACCCTCCAGGACCCTGCTGAGGGTGTAGAGCTGGTCCAGTGTTCCACGACCAGGACGAAAACCACACTGCTCTTCCAAAATCTGAGATTTGACTATCCGACGGACCCTCCTCTCCAGTACCCCCGAATAGACCTTGCCAGGAAGGCTTAAGAGTGTGATCCCTCTATAGTTGGAGCACACCCTCCAATCCCCCTTTTTAAACAGGGGGACCACCACCCCAGTCTGCCAATCCAGGGGGACTGCCCCCGATGTCCATGCGATACTGCAGAGTCGCGTTAACCAGAGCCTTGAGATACTCCGGGTGAATCTCATCCACCCCCGGGGCCCGGCCACCGAGGAGCTTTTTCCTCCGAAGAGTTTTTTGTGGCGCTAGTAGCTCACATTTTAGACAGTAGATTGACAGGAAGGAGGGCGAGGAGAAGGGAAGACATGCGGCAAAGGTCGCCGGGCCCGGGAGTCAAACCCACGATGTCCGCGTCGAGGACTGAGGCCTCCAAACGTGGGGCGTGCTAACCCCTGCGCCACCACAGCACGCCCCGCCGAGGAGCTTTTTAACTACCTCGGCGACCTCGTCCCCAGTGATTGGAGAGCCCAACCCAAAGTCCTCAGGCTCAGCTTCCTCAATGGAAGGCATGCTGGTGGGATTGAGGAGGTCTTCGAAGTACTCCGCCCACCGACCCACAACGTCCCGAGTCGAGTTCATCAGCACACCACCCCCACTGTAAACAGTGTTGGTGCTACACTGCTTCCCCCTCCTGAGACGCCGGATGGTGGACCAGAATCGCCTCGAAGCCATACGGAGGCTTTTCCATGGTCTCTCCGAACTACTCCCATGCCCGAGTTTTTGCCTCAGCAACCACCTCAGCCACACGCCGCTTCGCCCGCCGGTACCCATCAGCTGCTTCTGGAGTCCCACAGGCCAAAAAGGCCCGATAGGACTCCTTCTTCAGCCTGACAGCAACCCTCACCGAAGGTGTCCACCAACGAGTTCGAGGGTTGCCACCACGACAGGCACCGACAACCTTGTGACAACAGCTCTGATGAGCCACCTCAACAATGGAGGCACGGAACATGGTCCACTCAGACTAAATGTCCCCCTCCTCCCCCGGGACGTGTTTGAAGCTCTGCCGGAGATGAGAGTTAAAGCTCCGTCTCACAGGGGACTCCGCCAGACGTTCCCAGCAGACCCTCACAACACGTTTGGGCCTGCCAGGTCTGACCGGCATCCTCCCCCACCACCGGAGCCAACTCACCACCAATGGAAGGCATGTCGGTGGGATTGAGGAGGTCTACCTGGTGGTAGAGTCCACTGACCAGTACCACTAGGTAGTGGTCAGTGAACAACTCCACACCTCTCTTCACCCGAATGTCCAAGACATACGGCCGCAGATCCAACGAAACGATGACAAAATCGATCATCGAACTGCGGCCTAGGGTGTCCTGGTGCCAAGTGCACATATGGACACCCTTATGCCTGAACATGGTGTTCGTTATGGACAATCCGTGATGAGCACAGAAGTCCAGCAACAGAACACCACTCGAGTTCAGATCGGAGGGAGCATTCCTCCCAACCACGCCCCACCAGGTCTCACTGTATTTGCCCATGTGAGCGTTGAAGTCCCCCAGCAAAACGAGGGAGTCCCCAGGAGGGGCACTCTCCAGTACCCCCTCTAAGGACTCCAAAAAGGGTGGGTAAGCTGAACTGTCATTCGGCCCGTAAGCACAAACAACAGTCAGAACCCTTCCCCCCACCCGTAGGCGGAGGGAAGCTACCCTTTCGTTCACCGGGGTGAACCCCAACGTACAGGCGCCAAGATGGGGAGCAACAATTATGCCCACCCCTACTCAACGCCTCTCACCGTGGGCAACTCCAGAGTGGAAGTACATCCAGCCCCTCTCAAGGAGACTGGTTCCAGAACCAGAGCCATGCGTCGAGGTGAGACCGACTATTTCTAGCCGGAACCTCTCAGCCTCACACACCAGCTCCAGCTCCTTCCCCACCAGAGAGGTGACATTCCACGTCCCAAGAGCCAGTTTCTGCAACCGAGGATCGGACCGCCAGGACCCCCTCCCTCGGCCACCACCCATCACACAATCCACCCGACCCCTGTGGCCCTTCCCATAGGTGCTCAGCCCATTGGAAGAGGGACCCATGTTTCCTCTTCGGGCTGAGCCCGGCCGAGCTCCATGGGTAAAAGCCCGGCCACCAGGTGCTCGCCAACGTGCCCCACCTCCAGGCCTGGCTCCAGAGTGGGGCCCCGGTGACCCGTGTCTGGGCGAGGGAACACTAAATCCAAAGTTTGTGGTCATCATAGGGGTCTTCGGGTTGCGCTTTGTCTGGTCCCTCCCCTAAGACCTGTCTGCCTTGGGTGACCCTACCAGGGGCATGAAGCCCCCGACAGCATAGCTCTTAGGATCATTGGGGCACTCAAACCCCTCCACCACGATAAGGTGGCAGCCCGAGGACCTATCGTGAGTCAATTAGGATTATCAAAGTTATTCCTCTTTGCCCAACAAAACAAAATCGAGATGTTTTAATTACTTTTTTCAAAGTTGAAAATTTACAAAAATTGTCCAAAGTCCTGAAGACTCTGCCTCTTCTTAAGAGATCTGCTCGAAAAAGATATGCCCAAAGTAAATTTAATATGACTGAGGAACTTACAGGTTTATTGAAATGACCACATATCACTCATCTTACTGCACTAAAATACAGCAAATAAAATTAAGCATAGAAGTTAGTTGACAAAAACCCAGTTGAACTTTCCAAATTAGACATTTTGGAACAGTTAGTCACCATACAGGTGGAATCTCTGATTTTACGTATTTATTTATTTATTTATTTTTATTACAATGGTATTTTTACATTTTATTTGGCAGAATAGGAGTAAAAAAAATATACTTTGGCCAGACATTGCAAATAATGCCGGGCAGTTTCTCAGGAGCCCATTGGCTACGTGGATGATTGGCAGAGCCATTGAACTCCCAGAGAATCAGAAAAATCCCATTGCGAGGAAACTCATTTGTTGTCAAGCGAGAGAATGTAGTGTTTCACAGTCAGAAATCACATCAGTGATGAGAGACAATGGATCACTGAAAAAAAAATGGAAAATTTGACTAACTCAGATTATGGCCATTAAAGAGCAAAGATAAGATTTTATTTGTGTGTTTGGCCTTAATAAAATAAGCCAGGATTTAATAAAAAAACAGGTTCTGATAATAAATTACTCATGCTTTACAATACTCCATCAAAGTTATGACCTTAATTGAAAATCAATGGCTTAAAAGACTTGAAGATTGACTTTGGTCTTGAGTTATTTTGCAAAAAGAGTTGAGCAGGAATTTCAATTTTTAGATGTACAAAGCTGGTAGAGGAAAACCCTTAAACAGCTTGGAGCTGTAATTGCAGTGGAAGGTGGATCTATAAGTATTGACTTAGACGGACTGATGACAAATAAACAAATAAAAAACTTGTATCCTTTTCCTTCCACTTCACAGTTATGTACTGCTGTTTTGTATTTCTGTCAGGGAATATCCAAATAAAGCAACAATCAAGATTTTCCCAAAAAAATGCACTGGAATTTACACAGCATGTGCTCCAACAGCAGAGCGCTATAAACTTCTTTTCTAATTAATTCAGCTGAGGGCGTTCATGGTGTGTTCAGATCTGTTGAACTTTTATCCAACAATGAAAACTTTAGCCTAACTCATGAAAAACAGATATGATGATCTGTTTTGATGAAGTACCATTTAAACCCCTAAGCCAAATATACGTCATTAAGAAAACATGCTTCACTTATAAAACACAGCTTGGTGGTCTGCCTGCTGGGGACCACGGCCTGATGCACAACGCGCTCTTCTGAACACATCTGTGGGAATATGAGGAGTAATATTCTAAGTTGATTGAGGGAACTCAGGAATTTGAAAATAAAAGTCTTCTTGTGCTTATCCCACATTATGCTGAGGGATGACTGTTTTCCTTTCTGTTGTTGGAAAGGTCTTTTCAAAATACCACAGGAATAAAGGATTTTTCAAACATGAGTGAAAGAATGACGGCACCACTCCAGGTGTTTTTGCAGGTGAAGGAATAACATTATAACATTATAAAGATCAAAAATTTATGTTTTTCATATCACTGGTCCATATGCACGTTGCTGTTAGACTGGGCAAAAGCAGCAGGTTAAATAAATTGGGTCTAAATCAGAATTAAATCAAAAACTTGAGAAATATTGACTTCTACTTTGTTATGATTTGTTGTTTCTTTCTGTTTCTCTTCCAGACTGAACTTGACAAAAAAGCTTTCTTTTCTATCTGCTGACTCTTCACTGCAATTTGTAAAAAAAAAAAAAAAAAAAACTTTTAGATTGACTGAATTCATCTCGTTTAGAGCTTTTAAATGTAAAAGCTCTGCAGGTTGATTCAATGAGATGTCGTCGTTATTTATAGCTTGACATTTTCTTTTAACTGTTTTTTCTGTGCAATATTTGTTGCTGCCTCTTGGCCAAGACTGCCTTGAACAAGGTTCTTTTAATCTCAGTGTTTTTTTGTTTTTTTTTAGTCTGGTAAGATAAAGGTTAAATAAAACAAAAGACAGCAGGACAGTCAAATCACCGGTTTTTCTTGTGTACTTCAGTTTTCCTGGTGAACTAGGGGCATGCCACGCTTACCCAAACTCAGCAGAGTGCCAACTACTTTTTGTCTCGTTCTATATCTTTTTTCTTCAGTTGTACATGATGCATTCAACTGCCTGAACCATTCAGGCATCACCAGATCATTGTCACTTCAAGCCAAACCAGAATCCCGAAGTGGCTGTTATTCAAACCTGGAAAACCCAGAATGTTTCTATCGTGTTTTCCTGATTAGCATCTGGACTGGCTGCTCTTGACCCTTCACTCATTTGCATCACACATCAGCTTTTCCAGTCTAACCATACCTGGGGCAGCGAGTACTAAGTCTCTTCTATTTCATTTCCTCCTCTTTAAATTATCCAGATCTTCTATTTCATGGCAGGATTTTTTTTTTTTTGCCATAGTAAGTTGATAAGAGTCATGTGGAAGAACTAAAAATACATCACATAAGGCCTTTGTGAAGTATTAGCAATTATACAATGACTACTGTACTAAAATAGCTAAAAAAAATGACACTAATAAATCCCTGTCTGAGTTATCAGGTACAGTAAGAAATGGAGCAGGGATTTTATTTTAGGAGTGAATAAAGTCACTTCAGCTAAACTACTCAAAGAAGGGTTGGCACAGTAAAATACAGTAAAAATGAGGCTTATGATAAAAATGAGATCTCATAGGCAGGAAGATTTTGCTACTGGCAACTAGAATTTAAACCAAACCAAAGGATAAAAAGATACATAATTCCTGATGTCTTTTAAAATAAGATGCAGTGTGTGACAGAAGCTTTCCTGTCCCCTGACTCATTTAGATTCAGTGTTGACTGATTGTGAGTGAAGATAAATATACTCCATCATACATCTGAGATTAATTCAAAGACACTTTTTTTTTCCAAAGGAAAATGAAATGTAATCATAACTCATCGAAGTTTCTTCAAAGAATCATTGTAGACGGAGCTGCAGTGGGCAAGAAGGATTCTTGGTAGCAGTCAGTCTTGACAGAAATCCGAAGAAGCCTCTGACTGAAGACAGTCTCATGACTGTCTTGACATGACAGAGAGCACACTGAAGATTTATCCAGGAAGTGAAACCCAGAACAACATCTGAAGCCCCACAGGTCCCACTTAATGTCAGGATTTGGTTTTTAACAACAAGAAAAAGGATGCAAGATACCATCCATGAGGGAATTTCAAGGTGAAAACCATTGCCTGCCAAAAATAACACAAAGGCCAACCTGAGATAAACTGAAAAACATTTTGATGATCTTCAACACGTTTGGAAAAATATTCCTTGAACTACGAGATTAAAGCAGATCTTAAGTGGAAGTTGTGTGTCATATTACATCTTATCTAAACCTATTAATCATTCCACATTTGATTATTGTTGGTCTCATACAGTATAAAACCAGCCTTTGTAGTAGTTACTCATGTTCGGAAGAGAGAGGCCTCCTTTACTTTTACTCAGCTGTAAAGTTTTAAATCTTGTCCTTGGTTGTTTCCCTTGCCAAACAAATCTTGAAATCAGTTTATCAATTTCTTGGAACATAGCTTTGTCTGGTTCTGCTGGTATTGTCTGAAAAAAGTAAAGTAGTTTTGGCAGCACCATCATTTTGATAGCTTCTACTCTTTGCGTGAGGCCCAGGAAGGGCAGCAGACTCCATCTGGATATATCATTTTTAATTTTGGTCATTAGTGGATCATAGTTCGCCGAGACAATATCCTTTGGGTCTTTAGGAATGGTCACCATCCATCCATCCATTTTCCGTCACCCTTCTCCCTAACGGGGTCGGGAGGTGCTGGTGCCTATCTCCAGCTGCGTTCCGGGCGAGAGGCGGGGTTCACCCTGGACAGGTCGCCAGTCTGTCGCAGGGCAACACAGAGAGACAAACAGGACAAACAACCACACACACACACACTCACACCTAGGGAGAATTTGGGAAGGCCAATTAACCTGACAGTCATGTTTTTGGACTGTGGGAGGAAGCCGGAGAACCCGGAGAGAACCCACGCATGCACAGGGAGAACATGCAAACTCCGTGCAGAAAGACCCCGGGCCGGGATTCGAACCCAGGACCTTCTTGCTGCAAGGCAACAGCGCTACCCACTGCGCCACTGTGCAGCCAATGGAATGGTCACTCCTAAGTAAACCATTGACTCCATGTTCCAATTTATTTTAAAATATTCCTTGTCAATATTGCTGGGTGAATACTTGAAAGTTAAAACTTGCGATTTATGGGAATTCAGTTTGTACCCTGAAAATTTTCCATATTCCAACAAGACTTTATTCAATTCTGGGAGAGATTCCTGGGGTCTAGCCAGGTAGATTAAAATATCATCCGCAAAGAGCGCTAATTTTTGTTCATTGTGGTTGATTTTTATGCCGTGTATTTTAGTATTTTGCCTAATCCGTTGCGCTAAAGGTTCAATAAAAATGGCGAATAGCAGTGGGGACATGGAGCATCCTTGTCTGCACCCTTGCTCAATTTTTATTTCTTCTGATAACCCCCCGTTAATCTGAATCTTACCCGTGGGTTTGTTGTATAGTTCCTGAATTATCTTTATAAATCTATTAGAAAATTTGAAACGGGACAAGACTCTGTACAAGAATGACCAGTCTACGGTATCGAATGCTTTTTTGTGCATCTAGTCCCAGTATCATTGTATCTTTGTCAGTCTTCTTAATGTGGTTTATCACGCTTAGAGTTCTTCTAATATTGTCTCTAGTTCGCCTGTTCTTTATGAACCCTGTCTGATCCAAGTTTATGATTTCTGGGAGGATATGTTCTAGTCTTTTAGCTAATATGGATGTGAAGATTTTATAGTCTTGGTTAAGTAGGCTAATTGGGCGGTAATTTGAACAATTCAATTTGTCTTTTCCTTCTTTTGGAATAACTGTGATCAATGTTTCCCTCCAAGAGGGAGGAGTTTGCCCCCCGTTTAGAACCCAATTAAATGCTTTCAAGAGAACAGGAGACAATTCTTTTATATAGAGCTTATACCATTCAGCATTAAATCCATCAGGACCTGGTGATTTATTAAGTTTTACTCTATTTATTGCTTTTTCAATTTATTGTGACTTTATATTTTTGGTCAGGGCATTATTTTGTTCATTTGATAATGTAGGTAGCGATAGTTCATTCAGTAATGCATTAGCTTCATCCATTGCTTCCTGTTTTTTTAAAGCGTATAGTTCTTGATAATATTAATAGTTTTTTCCATTACTGCATCTTAGGGAAATAGTTTTAATGTACACAAAATGTTTCAACAGTTCATTACAAATACCTCATATCTGCTTTATGTGGAATAAACCAGACCATAGTGAAACAGTCATCCATTCCTCTGTAATGGTAACACTTTTTACATCACAACCACAAAACATAATTTTTTTAACTTGACTTTATTTTATATAATACCAATGTAGTGCAGACATGTTATGTGGTAGACAAGTGGTGCATGGTTTACAAAACTTATTTATATAAAAAAGTTTGGCATCCTTTCATCCACTGTCTTCCACTTATTTGGGGTTGTGTGTGTCTGTGTGTGCTTGTTCACCCAGGAGCCTCTGTGTTGCCCTCTCTAGACAGCAATAACAATGGTTGGCTGAATAAAAACACCATCAGCTGAATGAGTTTCTCATATTTCAAGAAGATTTTGCAGGAGGCTGTGAAATGATTTGTATATCCGACAAATTCTCCAAATTGTTATGAGCCGGAAAATTTCACCTGAACATTGAGAGCATGAATGTCCCTTTCCCAACAAGCAGAAGATGATGTGTTGCATAAACAGCTGCCTGACATAACTTCTCTAATCCCAAAGGTGTTCCAGAGAAACATCCAAAGCACAACATTGATTACTGCAGCTTGACTTGATGCTGATCTCATGAGACCAGAAATATTTTAAACTAAACCAGGTAATTCTAGACTAAATTCTTCACTTTATTATCTGGCACTGTTGATGTTCTTAGGAAGTGGTATTGCAAAGTTTTAAAAGAGCAGTGTTGTACCAAAAATTAAATTAATCCACCTTAAAAACAATTGGCAACCTGATAGCGTCAAAGGCCTTCTTAATTTAAGGCAGCAAGACTTTAAAATGCAGCTCAGCAGCAGAGCTTGATCCTGACAAGAACAACACAACGAAAAGCCAAAATTTTACTAACAGCTCATTCACATCCCACAACCCACTTCTTCAAATCCCCCCGGGTCCAATTAGCTGCACCATTTTCAAAAGTTGCAGGGTAATTACTTTGCCACTCAGCCTCACTCTTAATAAGAAAACTGGTCTTGAAGGTTTAGGGGTAAAAACAGCAGATTGATAGAAAATGAAAATCAGAGGAAACTTTTTTCACCCCCAACTTTCCACTGCAATCTGGTTAAAATCAGATGAGCCAAACTGTTGCACCGAGTTTGTGAAACGATTGAAGCTTTCAAAACGGGACCTGACCTCCTATCCAGCTGTTGATATATTTCATACATTTTTACAGACAGTTTCTGATAATTCAGGAGAAGTAGGATGGGAATAAATAATGCCATCATAATGTTGCGAATGACATTCTCCAGCTCAACTGACCTGGATTTTTAGGCAGAGGAATTAGCAGAGGATCTGACAAGATTTCTAAAAAAACATAAGCACAATTAGCCCCTAATCAGATCTGAAAAGGCTAAAACAAATCTTTGTCCATGTGGTCCAAACTTTAACTTTCTGGCTAATGTCTTCAGATGTTACTATAGTATTTCCTCATAATGGTTTTCCACCAACAACATGATGCTGTTAACCCAATACTTTATAGTTGGGTTGATGTTCTCAGGCTTAGAAAGCATCTCCCATTTACCTGTAAATTTAACAATGGGAACTCCTTTTACTGTAAACCATATACACTGTAGACCCTTTTCCAACTAATTTAAGCAACACAAAAAACATCCCTTCCTTTGATTTTGGATTTATTTCGAATGATTTTTAAGAAGACAATTCAGGCCAAGCTTCAATGTTCCCCTCATGGTTACGCTAAATAAATTAGCAACGCTAAATCTACTCTGTCGGAGCTGCATCACAGTTCGGGCAATTTCCTCGGAAACCTAAATGACCCAAACTTCACTGCTCATCGTGTGGAGGACATGGTGAAGAACATGAATACATTATAAGGACCTGTGCTTTTAGACCAGGATGCTTTGTGCAGCAACACAACTGAGTGAAGTACACTTCTAGATTTCCCTTTGGGGACAGCGTAGCCCTGTGGAGTTTTTGGCACCATGCCATTAGTCTTATTTACTTTTAATGTGACAGAGACAGAGAACACCACACTGCAGCCTTTTATTACAAAGCCTTGAAAAATTGGGGGTCATGCATCACTCTGCCTCTCTTCCCCCTCTCCTTCTGTCTGTCCCCTGTATTGTTTCTTCCCTTATCCATCTATCAATTCTAGAGCTTTCAGGGCTCAGGGTATACATTGTCTTAAGTTCTCACATGGCACAAAGAGGCTTCCTCCCCAACACTCACCTTTTATCAGTCTCCATTTTCCACCATAATTCACTTACAGGTGGCATCTCCAAGTCGACAAATGGAAGAGATTTAATTGAAAAGTGGTATAAAGGAGGTGAGGCTGTTTATAGCCTGCAGTGGTGGCTGGAGGAGAGACACTCAGAGTGATGGAGATGGATCCGCTGCACAACAGGCTGGCTGAAAAATACCAATGTTTGGCCCAGAGGTGAGTTGCATCTCACAGTGGATATGAGATGCTGTGAAGACGGTGAGAAAGACCACAGAGTGCAGCAAATGTCTTCACCTCCCCACACGGTCCACTGGACCTATAATATTTGGAGTCCTATATTATTCATCCCTCTCTCTTGGTTCAATTATTTATCAACACATTTCCAGCTAAAGTGAGAGAAAATTGATGATACAGAGCTTTCACAAATGCTGGATTTTGGAGCCAGAAGACCTTGGGGCTGTTGAGAAATCAGAACCCAGAGTCTACAAATTCTTTCAACATTTCAAGTCTTTTACATTTCTCCAGGCACAGAGTAAAATCCATGACAGCATGGTTTAGCTGAAGCAGATACAACTTTTTTTTCCACCCTCCACACACACACACAATAAAAATTCAGGTAAAAACCAAAGAGTAAGCACAGAAATAGAAGCCCTACTAATAAATATCTTACAGTATTTGAGAAAACTACTGGGTGGGATGATAAAAAGAGAAATCCCTTTCTTGCAGGCCAGTATGGCAGAATTGGTGATTCTGCTGGTTGATGATTCAAAGGCTAAACCACACTGCAGACTGCAGTGACTTACTTCCAATTTTTCTGCCCCTAATGCGACCCGTAGCTCATCTTTTCACAACAGTCTGAACACAGCTCGGGTTTCGTCAAATTCACCCCAGACCACTAGGATATTTGATATGTATCTGATTTTTTCAACTATGATCTAAGTCTGAACAGTCAGGTCACATTCATCTGACCTGATCATCATCGATACTCGACAAACATCACTATTCTGAGCACGCAATCGGCAAGAAAAACAACAACCATGACAGATTAATGAGGATTGAGTGGTAATATGTTGGCTCCGGCTGAATAACAACTTCAAAATCGTAAGATGCACTCCACCATTAGCATCCATGTTTACTTCCTCAAACACTGAGCACTTCTTCTTCTTCCTTTTTATTATTGCTGTTGGAAAAACACTGAGCCTGCACTCTATGTGTGACATTATTGCTCCCTCTACTGTGCATGCGAGACACTTTCAGATCTATGCGGTTCACGCTGGAGATCACTTTCAAGTCACATATATTTGGAAGTGTGAACAACCACATCAAAAAAGTCAGATTTCACAACAAACAAAACAAAACAAAAAAAATAATTACAAAAATGGGGTCACTTCAGGTTGCAATGTGAACAGTCTTAGAGTGCATTGTTTGATTTTGAAGCATTAATTTCTCTATTGCAATGCTCTCTGGAAGAAACATCAGTTTACAACATTGCAAACATTTTACTTTGGTCATTTTGATGTAATGTGTGTGAAATATGTATTATTATTATTATTATTATTATTATTATTATTATTATTATTATTATTATTATTATTATTATTAGTAGTAGTAGTAGTAGTAGTAGTAGTAGTAGTAGTAGTTGTAGTAGTAGTAGTAGTGGCTTTTTTCAGAGTTCTCTGTGAATACCCAATGAGTTCTACAAGAGAAACTTATAAAGCCTGACTTTGATGCATCTTAATCAAAATTGTGTTGTTGGGTAAAATAAAAAAAAAAAAACTTAATTCAGAATTTGGCACATTAATTGAACTCATATTGGAATGTTTCATTAAATATCAGTTCAGGTAAAATTGCTATGCATGTAAACGACCTGAGAAGCATCACTTATTGAGAAACCTTATGATCTTCAGTCTTTACCACATTAAAACAAACACCAGCCTGTTGGTCTGTGGTGGAAAATCTTTAAAACAGCATAAACATATGCTGGTGGCTTTCCTGGCTTTTTCAAACTGCTCTTCAGACTGCCACACACTGGACTGTTCTGATGAATAACAAAAAATAAATGTAAAAATAAAAAATGTAACAATTAATGTTAAGTGTGAAGTGAAAATTGTGTTATTTATTTTAACAATTTTAATTCTTTTACTCATTTAACCACATTAGTGTTTGTTCAGACTGTATGTAGGCCAGATGAACTCTGCAGAACTAGTAAGATGGGTTTCCTGCTGACCTTTCTCTACAGCAGTCGCAGCAGGCTGATGAGTGGACTAATGCTTCACCACACATACCAAAGCAAGGCACCAGTGTCTGTTAACAGATGAGAATAGTTAGTTTAGATAATAGTGAGATGGAATAAACCCTAAGGTTTAAAAAATTCCTCTATCAAATGTCACAAGCTCAGAGTATGGTGCTGAGTATACGGTCTGACAATGTTCTTGTTATGCAAAATTGTTCCATTCCTGAGTCTTGAAACTCACTTATTTTGAACAAAGAAGATGTTTATCATCTAAGCAATTAACTGACCCTTCAGTGAGGATGACGTTGCAGTCTTCCCATCCTGTTAAGAGTGACTGTGCATTAAACTTTTTACACTGGAACTGGCTCTGAGCCAGAGAGTGACAACATTGTATGAAGAGTTCTAATTTGTGAGGGCTTGCAGCTCCAAGTCAAGCTCATTGCAGGTACAGCTGCTGTGATGTAAAGATTTTGTTCTTTGCCATTTGCCAGAGTCTCAAGCCTAAAGTCTAAAGTTTAATACAGATTTTTTTGTCCACATTAAGTTACTGAGGCTCTGCCAGAATCGCTTTGGTGAATAATAAGAAACTTTCTGTGAAAGAGTATTAGTATGGTTGAACAATGTATTCAAGATATTGATTTAACTAAGGATTAAACAATAGTTACTATAAAACTGAATTGTATAGTAAAAGGAACCACCAACAAAATGTGACTGTTCCTAAAGAGCAAAATAGGCCTTATTCACATACTAATTTAAAAAAAAACATAAAAAAAAAAAAATCACCCAAGAGTGAGCTATATCCTGTTCTTGATTCTGGAAAGAAAAATAAAACAAATCTACCCAAAGACAATAAACCTGAAAAATGTATGAAATAGTTTTTTTTGTTGTGAAAGCCAGGCAAAATATGCTTTTTGGATTCTACAGAATGGTAAAAATACTAGCTAAAGTTTTTTTTTTTAATTTGAACATGTTTTTGAGGCAATTATGAAGTGTCTGTGCTGCTCCAATAGGATTCATTCCTTTACTCTTTCTTGGAAAACTGGAAAACAACTGACATTGAATAAAATGTTTATATTTGATTGTGGGGATTTTTCCTGGGTTCTGTAGTTTGGAGGTTGGGGTTAAGTCAGAGGGCTGCTAAGCATCATCACCTCCATTCTGACATTTATGACCAAATTTTGGAATGTTATTTTTGATGTCACACTGGTTGGTGTCAGAACCCAACGTTCTATTTGAGTTCAGTTCGTCAGAAATCTCTGATAGAGTGAAACGTAACTACGAGAGATAAAACTGCCAACACTTGTATTTGAAGAAAAGAAATTTACACTGAAGTCTAGAAAAAGATAAAGATGGTCAAAGAACGTAAAAGGAAGGGAAAAACACCGGCCCTCAGGAGACAACGAGGTAACTGAGTTCATGAGATTCACTCAAGGCTATCAAGAAATAGTTGTTTCAGTTTTGAGGAAAGATAGATTAATATGAATTTATAAGTACATTTTACACACTGATAATACATAAGTGGTTTTCAATTTTTTACCATTCAGCCTATAGATAAAATTTATTATTATTACTCATGAGTTTATTATTTGGTTGTGAACATTGAAATGTGTAAATCTGTTGGCTTCTCCCACATCTTGGTAAAAATCAGTTAAAGGTTGAACAGTTTGTGTAATAAAGTCAGATATCTTGATCAGATATTTGTGAGGTGATTCAGAAATACTAAATACATGACAAATGCTCAAAACCTTTGCATATTTTTCCCAATATCTCTCCTTATAGACAACAGCTGGATGACTCCACCGATTATCGAGTCTGTTCAGGAATGCAAACCAAAGAAAGTCAAAAAAGTTCAAGATAAGACCCCCAGAAAAAGAATTGGGGTCTCTGCGACGACCGGAGTCTCCACAACCTGCCAGGACCACAAGAGGAAAATGACAGAAGAAGCAGAGGGATGTTCAACACCAACTACGAAGAAGAAGAAGGGATTCCTGCAGCAGGTCCAAACTAAAGAGACGTCCTCCTCAATGGACATCAGCTCAGGTTGGTCGCTTTGCTCTACTTTACATTGACAAAACAAACGGATACAAAAAGCATGGTTTTCATCTGAAAAATTGAAACATTTCGATATTCCTTTGTATCCAGTCTCTTTTACTATGGGAAACTCAGAAAATGCGTGTACCCATTGCACAGCACAGACAAAGCACTTGACACAGGTCACATTTGAAAAGATCAGATCGCTACATGTTGCATTGAAACATGCATTGAAAGTCCATTAAAAGTGTCAACTTTGCATTAAAAGTGTCATTATTTGCCCAATGACACGTAAAACGTAATAGGTAATATGCAAATTCACGAGAGAATCAATATCAAAGCTGGGTCTTGCGAACCTCTAATTAAACGCCTGGTGGTCAGATGCTGGTGCAGCCACTGTTGCTCCTGTGGGAAATGAGTGTTGACTTTAAAAAGGTTCATCCTTTGTTTTAGGCTAAACTGTTGTACACAAAAAAAGAGGAAAAGTAAAGAGGTGACAGGAAGCATTTCAGTCTCACCAGCAGGAGTTTAAAAAGGTGTTTGCAAGGCCTGGATTTTATTTTGGTAGCCCATTTGTGTCTATCAGCAAGTAAATTACCATATTACATATATATTTATTTTCAAGCTAAATAATTGGCAAACTAAATATTTAGCTTGCCAATCAAATTAGAGTTTAGATTTAAGGCCCAAGCCCAACCCGATATTCAGAATTATTTGTTGGATGGCCAGGGCGGGTGTGGCTTTCTGTGGCACATTCAACAAGCCTATGTTGCATACAATACAGACAAAGCCAAAAACAATGCATGATCTGAAGTTGTGTTTACCTACTAATTACAGTGTAAAGAGAGAGGGAATAGTTTATTGAGACTATAACAAATGCTGCGGAATGCGGGCACAAACATCTTTTTTTTTTCTGTTCTGCCATTTTTGCCTTATGGTAACTAAAGCCCGAAAAACTTATGTTGTTTCTATTGTTTATTCTCAATGTTAGGATCCAGCAACTTCAGTCCAATACTTTGCATTACAGGAGAAATAAGAAAGAGGAATCAGAAAAGGAAGGTGGATGACTTTGAGGAACCACCAACAAAGAAGACAAAAAAAGAACAAGTGACTTCCCAAAGAGGTCAGAATTGAAGTTGACAGCTTTAAAAAAAATGTAGAAGTTAGAACTTCTACAATTAAATCTGAGGTAGCATTAGTGAACAGGATTTTATTCTCATGCTTTGTGAAACATGTGTTCATGTGTTTAGCCAAATTCCAGGAAAAATATGCTGAGCTGCATCAACTCGGAGAAGGAGGCTTTGGATGTGTGTTTGCTGGATATCGACAGACGGATAAATTGCCTGTAGGTGTCTTTGGAATATTTAAAATATTAGTGATAACTACAGGCAAGTCAGTCAGGATCATAGTTCTGCAGACTGTAGAACTATGATCTAATAAGATGAAAAGTGATCCTATCTCAATTTTTATCTCAATTTGTTTGTAATTCTTTGTTCAAGTAAAACTCTGAAGCTATGAAACCAAAATTGATCAATGAGACCACTTAGCTATGATTTTTGTGGCAATGCACCTGACAGTCTTACTGATAACTTCATACATACTTGACCTTGAACGTTCCCTTTAAAGAGATTCCCATTGCTGAGCAATGCTTTGTTCCTATGTTATAGGTGGCAATCAAACACATCCCAAAAGAAAATGTGTTTCTCAAACATAAGGTAAGTCAGCAACGACATCTAAGACTGACTTTAAGACTTTGCTGGATTCCAGATGCATTGTGAAAACATAAATCTTCTGTTTGCTTTGATGTTTCAGGATGAGAACGGCAGGAAGATGGCATTGGAGGTGGCCATCATGTTGAAGCTGAGGAATCTTACTACCAGTTCATCAGGGCAGTTGGCCATGGTGTCCCTGCTGGACTGGTATGAGCTGGAGGAAGAGCTGCTTCTAGTGATGGAGAGGCCCATGCCTTCAGAGGACCTCTTTGTCTATCTTGATGAGCATGAAGGTTATCTAAATGAGGAGGAGGCCAAGGTATAGTCCAATGTTCCTCCACTTAGATATGTTACCATACTTTATGTTAATCACATAATATCTCTAAAAAATAGAGATATCTGTCACAGTGGTTGTACTGTGACAGAATGCGGGAAAAAAAATAAAGTTATTAGGAATATCTTTACAATTTACCAACGTCTAACATTGAACTATGCAGAATTTTGAGATTCAAATCATTTTTCTCTTTTAGATCATATTAAAACAGCTGGTGGAAGCAACGATTCATCTTCAGAATGCAAATATCTTCCACAGAGATATTAAAGTGGAAAATGTACTGATTAAGAGCAGCTCAGAAGGCCCACAAGCTTATCTCATAGACTTCGGTCTAAGCTGTTTTGACCGCGGAAGGAAATTTGCACTTCTCCGTGGTATAATATCCCTCTTCTTTCTGTCTCTACTGTGAAAACAGAACTTCTTTTTAGCCTTCTTCAACTTTTTGACTGTCTTATTCTCATGCATTTTTAGGTACCCGTGATCACATCCCACCAGAATTTCACAGACTCAGGAAATATACTGCTGGGCCCACAACGGTGTGGCAGTTGGGAGTGCTCCTGTTTGAAATTCTACACAACAAGATGTTCAAAACCGTCAGTTTCCTCACAAACAAGCTGAAGATCAACAAGAGCCTTTCCAAGAGTTAGACAAACACTTGTATTATATATTTTCACAGCATATATAAGTCTGTCCTTTGTCTGCAGACCTAACTGTTGTTGCATTTTGACCTTTGACCCTCCAGACTGCCAGGATCTTTTGACCAAGTGCCTGAAGGAACACCCAAATGAGCGTCCCACGCTGGAAGAACTGCTCAGTCACCCATGGTTTTCTTAAACATACACATAGACATTGGAGTTATAACTTTTTAGTATTTAGTCTGGTCTAAATTAGGATGAGGATTGGGTTTAGGTTTAAGTGACATGTTAGTATGTTGGTTTTTCTCCTAGAGCTTCGGTTTCTTCTCAAAGAATGTCCCATATATTAAGGTAGAAATGCTGGATTTTCTCCTTGAGGTTAGGCTAATTAGATTTTTGGATAATTTCCCCCATCCATCCATCCATCCATCCATCCATCCATCCATCCATCCATCCATCCATCCATCCATCCATCCATCCATCCATCCATCCATCCATCCATCCATCCATCCATCCATCCATCCATCCATCCATCCATCCATCCATCCATCCATCCATCCATCCAGAAGGGAGGCCCAGACTTCCCTCTCCCCAGCCACTAGTTCCCATGGTGAGAGGCATCGGGCAGGAGTGGGCATAAATGTTGCTCCCATCTTGGTGCCTGTACCCTCTCATTCCTGGTGAATGAGAGGGTTAGCCTTCCTCTACCTATGGGTGGGGGGACGGGTCCCGACTGTTGTTTGTTCTTACGGGCTGAACGACAGTTCAGTTTACCCACCAATCTGGGAGTCCTTAGATGGGCTACTGGAGAGTGCCCCTCCTGGGAAATCCCTTGCTCTGCTGGAGGAGGACTCAACACTTACATGGGCAATGATAGTGAAACCTGGAGAGGCATAGTTGGGAGGAACGCACCCCTGATCTAAACCTGAGTGGTGTTCTGTCATTGGACTTGTCGTTGCTTGTCACAGATTTTCCATAACAAACACCATGTTCAGGCATAAGGCATAAGGGTGTCCATATGTGCACTTGGCACCAGGACAGCCTAGGGCACAGTTCAATGATTGACTTTGTCATTGTTTCATCTGATCTACGGCTGTATGTCTCGGGCACTCTCTCCGGTGAAGAGAGGAGCGGCGCTGTCCACTGACCACTACCTGGTGGCCCCAAGTGGAGGAGTCCAGAGGAGCCAGTTGAGGTGGCTCGGGCATCTGGTTAGGATGCCTCCTGGACGCCTCCCTGGTTAAGTGTTCTGGGCACATCTCACCGGAAGGAGTCCCTGAGGAAAACCCAGGACACGCCAGAGGCACTATGTTTCTCGGCTGAGCTTGGAACACCTTGGTCAGCTGAGATACTTCACCAAGAGCTGGAACAAGTGGCAAGTTTCTTTGCCACTTGCTTCTGGATACAGTCATGCAGGATGGGATAAATGGACTCTGTTGTACAGTATGGGTTTCCACATATAGTGTAGGTACTAGTTGTGGGATTTGTGTGTCCAGGAGCTGCACCATGGAGTGTTTAAGGTGACTTTTCTGCGCCTTCATTGTTGTGCACCTGTCATAGGATAGTGGTCTTTCCAGGAATGGGTTAGGATCCACAGTATGGGGCCACTGGGTTGGGGAGTCAGTATTCCTTGGTAGTATGGGGCATTGTTGGCTGGCTTGAATCACCTGTTTTGTTGTTGGACTTTGGTTGTTGTTCCTGTCTTCCAGAGTCAGTACTGGGCATTGGTTGCAAGGGGGCAGGCATACGTGTTGATGGAAACTTTTTGACTTTAAAAATGCAGATTTCACATTAGGTAAATCAGTTAGGACATTACTACAGGCACTACCACATAGTTACATGTACACGTAAAGGTTGAGAAAAGGAGGAACCTAAAGTATCCTTGTATTTGTGGTTTACATATGTATATTGTTTTTGCTTGTCAGTAGTCACATTTTCATTATCCTGTCTCACTTTCTGTCCACTCTCTTGTCTTTTTGTATATCTTTGTGAGTGTTGTGCACTCTCTACTTCACTACCTGAACCTGACAGATTATTTTTTCTTTAGATGGATACAGTTAATTATGCAATATGGAGAATCGTCCTTTATTAGGTCAAATCCAGAGATTTGATTAGTACCAGGGACAGCAAACCTCATATGTTATTGTAATGTTCTGTCATTTGGTCTCTCCAATGTTCTGTTGACTATGTTTTCCTCCACATCTGGGTCATCCTGAAGACCGTTTTTGTAACTCCACTCAGACAATATCTAACCATTAACATGTTCTTTGTTATTTTTAGGTCTTTTCTTTCATCAGAGCCAGAGCTCCAGTGTATGTTTTATTTGTCTTGTCCACTTTTCTGTCCTCTCCAACCCCAGCCGGTCAAGGCAGAGGGCTGCCCATCCTGAGCCTGGTTCTGCTAGAGGTCTCTTCCTTTGAAAGGGGACTGCTTCCTCTCCACTGTCGCCCCATGCTTGCTCAGGATGGGGGATTGCATTCATATGAAGCTTTGATGCAATCTGCTGGTTTCCTCCCCTTCGCAGAATCGCCACCTTAACGTGGTGGAGGGGTTTGAGTACCCCTATGGTCTAGAAGTCTTTGCTGTCTGTTGGCTTCACCTCTGGTGGGGTCTCACATGGCATAAAGGCTTCAAGGCCGGGTCAGACCAAGAGCGATTCAGATACTTTTATGCAGAAAGACCATAAATGACAGGTCTCAACTGCAGTGTGCATCTTCCTGGGGGGAAAGAGCTTCGAGCATCTAACTGCTGGTCGACCTCAACTCCATAACCTCAAAGCTTTACTAACTCCGCTTAACATGAATGCCATGTGAGTGGAATCATTTTGTATTTAGGGTCATAAATACAAAAGGTTATTTCTCTCTTTATGAAAAAGCATATACTTTTGATTTTACAGCAGCAAATTTCTGAAAACTGAGCCTTTATACTTGAAAATTCCTTCTTATTTAGAAAAACAGTGCCTCGCAAAAGTATTCACACATTCTAAACTTATCAACTTTAGTTTCATTTATCAAGGTATTTTATTTTTCCATTTATTTTATTGGAATTTTATTTCATAGACTAAAACAAGGTGCTTTATAGTGGTGAAATTGACAGAAAATCTAACTTTTTCAGAATTTTTTTTTTTTTTTTTTTTACAAATTCAGATTGGACAAATTTTGCATCCATCTGTATTCAGACCCCAATCTCCATGCATCTCCACACCTCAGTACTGTGTAGTTTTTTATATTTTGCTTTATATATTTTCAGTTCTAGGTTTTTGTTTTGTCCCCTCCCTCATAACATGTTTCTAAAATTAAACCAGTTATCTTGCTTTTCCTATTTGTTCATGTAGGGTTGTCATTTCATAATCAAGTTACCATTAAAATCTATTCATCTCTGGTCTATGAATAGTGACACATGGCTCCAGTCCTGGAATTTGAATGGCCTAAGAAGAGTTTCTCAGTTTTCACTCATGGAATTTTGTAAGTTAGTATCAGTCTTCTTAATGTATATATTAAGATGCTTTCCAAACTGTTAGCGTTTTATAGAAGGACTTTAAAGGACGAGTTTAGACAAAACAATCTAAATACTTACAGCTATAAAGAGCTTCATGGGGACATTGTGTCCTTTCTAATTTGAACTATTTAGGAGCACAAGTCAGCAGTTCATCTAAAACTCTGAGAATTGCCGCTTTCTCCACATTGTAAAAAAAACCTGTAAAATTTACAGTAAAAAAGTATAAAATACCACGATTTGTAGAGTATGACATCCAAAGCATTGTATTAACATATGCAAGATCTACCTTTCAAAGATGGTTCAACCAAGTATCTCTTCTTGGATACTTGATTCCTTCTTTGTTTCTATCCAAATCTCTTCACGTTTTGTTTTTGGACAGGCAATACTCAAAAGCACACTTCTTAGCAAAATTATTCTGATCCTATTTATCATCTTCAGTCTCAAACATGTCTCTCAGCACTATCATTCTTACTTCTTCCCAGTTACCTGTCATAATAAGCAGAGAACCCTGTTGTGATTGTATGACCTTCATTTTGTTTCTTTGGCCCCAATCAGCAATTATCCCCTCCATTTTGGATTCCTCATTTCATTTAAGGACAAAAAAAGCCATACAGTCTTTATATTAAAGTTCTTAAGGATAACACTCTCCTTGGCTTTTGTTTAATAAAACACAATGCATGTGCAAGTTTAGATTAGTATTGCATAAGGAGAGAATGAAGTCATAAATTTTAGCCTTGAGATAAATCTTGAAACTACGTTTTGTCCACCATTTGCTGACTTCTCCTCAACATTATGTGCTGCTGAACAGCTTGTGAATATTTCACAAAATTCCAATATGTGGTAAAATATTTTCTACCTGGGAATAAAAATACACAGCCTTTGAAAATTAACTTCCCCAAAAATTTGAAGGCAGTTTGAGTAAAATAGCTCGAAACAAAATGTTAATGGTGCAGAGTATAAGCTGGAGTTTCTGTCATGTAGAAATCCGGCTTGGAAGGAAATTGGACTGCCATGGAATAAAAAACAGGATAGCAGTGCCTTGTAAGCATATTCATATCTACTAAGAGTCTAAGATTAGCTGAATATATAATGAGATTATACAAGAAACTGACTCATTTACCAGTCAGATGATCTCTGCAACTTGGTGGTTGCACTGGATTTTAAAGTCTAACCAGACACCACGTGCTCCAGATTTTTAGTTGTAATGAATATTAAATAGCATCTATTATTTTTCTTCCGCTTCACAAGTGGGTACTACTTTCAGCCTTGAATCATATTAAAATACACAAAAATTTTGTGATGGTGAAAAAATTCCATCACCTCTGCCAGAAACTTTAATTTTAATTATGAGTCACAGCAGTGATGAACTGGTTATGTGAACCTTTATTCTCTTTTGTTGTTGAGATGGATACTTTTGAAACTCCTAATTATTGTAGGGTTCTAATGCGCCAGCATGTTTTCAGGATGCTGGCGCTGTAACTCTCTGTTAAAAAAACAACTATTTTAGTAGTTTGTTTTGTTCTTCCAAAGACAGATACTCCACACAGACGTCATTCCCATCTGATCATTATTCTTTGCAATAAGCTCTAATAGTTGTGATTTACTTCTGACCTTGGGGTAATATGCCCCTTATGGGTAAGTCTGTTGAGTTGTGGGACGCAATAGAAATTATGCAAAAAGGCATTTATCCTCCATGATGTAAATCAACCTAACATGTTGCGGCAGTCCATTCAACAATAGCTGGAGGTCAATGAAACCATTTTACCCTTTGTTAAGATTTAATACATTTCAACTCTGTTGCTATTAGTCTCTACAGAATACAAATGGTTGTTTAATCAGTCAGTTGCCCTATTCAGTCAAAATCATAATTGGCTAAAATAATGATCAGACTATACTTTTATGTCTTTCCTCATAACATGGTTCAGATATCGGTACTGAAAAGGAGCATTTTGCTGGACAGTTGGTGTTACATATTTTGCAAAATTTCTCCCATTTTCCATCCTGGTATATTGTTTTGAATTTATGGTTTTCTTTCCTGAACCTGACTCAAATGAAGCAAGCATGAGGTGACGGTACACTTTGCAGCAGCTAGCATTACTAGATTTGCTAACATGTTTTATTATCTTGAAAAATACATTTTAGACAAAAGTTGTCGTTTTGCAAAAAGAGATAAGGTTTTCTGAATTTTTGTGCTGAAATGTGATGTTAAGTGTGGAAAAATTAGTGTGTTTGCTCAAAACTCTGTCATGTTTGGCACTTTTAAAAAAATAACCTTTGAGTATATTTTAACCAAATACATTGCCAGTCAGCTTTCAATTTCTGTGACAACTCACAAGAATCTGTTCCATTTTCATCTTTTCACCATCAGAGATCACCTCAAAGGGTGGCAGCTTATTTTTTACCGCCACACTACTGTTAGTGTGTCAAAGGTTCGCTGATGGGTAGAGTAAGAATGTGTTCCACATCTCCACCTCATTTTTGACCTCCTTTGTCAAAAGTTCGGTTAATATATTTTAATTTCTCTACCTATCACTGTTCTATTGTTCTGGTCAGATGAAGATTGTCCTGGGAATACTTATTATAGTATAAATAGTACAGTTATTTTCTTACACTAAACACCTAATGCCCAGTTCACACTACACAATTTTTTGCCCCGATTTTCAATCTTAGAACATTCTGAGTTCTAAGATTGTCGCTTCCGACAACCGTAACCGATCATCCTGTAGTGTGTGGTGTGTTACGACTGATCGGGTCCAGTCGGTGGAACGTCGGGACCGCTTTGATCTAAAATCGGGGATATTGAACGTGTTTAATCATCTTGGCTGATTTATCGCAATGTCTGTGGTGTTCCCCTGACTTGTTTTTTTTTTTTTTTTTTTAAATGAAAGATAATTCTAAAATTATTGCACAGAGTATATCTGGTTGAGAAGCGCATTCCAATCTTTGGTTGAAATGGCGCATTTGATTTTATTCTGCAGTCATAATACAATTTTAAACAATACAATAAGTTTCAATTAAAGGAGCTGGAATATACGTTAAGCTTTCGAGGTGAGTTGGGGGAAAAAAAGGATAACTGCCATCTGATTTTCTAAAAATGAATATGCAGGAAATGCTTTCTTCTACTTTAAGCTACTCTGATGTTTCAGTCATTCCGTTTTCTGAAACAAGGCACAGTATATGCATATATTCTGCAACAACATAAACACAGCGAAAAATTATACGCAAACGGTAACGGTTAATTAAACGGCTAAACCGAAAACATTAAAAACAGGTTTTTTTTATGAAAAAAAGAAAAAAAACACCTCCATGTTGCGATGCAACAAATATAATTCTTGCTCGCGATGTCTGCGGTTCTTAATCCAAAGCTTTGATTTTTGGTTACGTCTTTTTTGGGTTAACTTAAGTCCGCAAACTAAAGTTACCACTTCAGCGTCGTTGTCCATGTTTGTTTGTTTACTCTAAATTCAGGTGTGGTAGCGCAGAATTTTATTTTGAAGGGATTTTGTATCTGGCATTAGAATGTGTTCGAGTGAAACCTCACACTCTATGATTGAACCCGTTACACCTACGATTTTAAATCGGCTAGTGTGTGGTCTCTCACGTCTTCAGAATCGGCCGACTTTTCTAAAATCGTGTAGTGTGAACTGGGCTTAAGATTTTACATGTTGATTTTTAAAAATGATCTACTATGACAAACAAAATCTAAACAGATATAACAAATAATTCAACATGACTGAATGTCCAAATGATTATTTTTTGGTTGTTACTTTAAGAATTGATTTATTTGGGATTTTCTATATTGTTTGCATTTTTAACGTTTTTCTGGATTGAAAAAAAAAACAAAAACTAAAATTAGAAATTTGGACTTTTAGTCACTCTTGAACTAAATTTAATGGAAAAATTGGTGGGTCAATTGATAAGGAATGTGGAGAGGTGTCCTCACAATCTGACTGGATTGGAAACAAAATTTGTTAGAAATGCCAAATAAAGTTATGGGAAGCAATATACTCCTGCCAAAGAACACTGGAGGCTGAAATTAAATCCAAAAAATGTCTCAACAAACAATTAGTCTGCTCATGCGACCAGGTGAGTGCAGCTTCTTTTCACTCCTTTAAACATGTTTGTGTTTTTTTGTCAGTTGAATTGTACTGTAAAATGTAAGATTAACTTTTGAGGCATTTTTCCATGGTCTAGTATAAAGAATATCTAAAATATTTGAAAGAAAACGGAGCATAGGAAACTGAACTACTTAAGCACAATGCTACTTTGAAAGCTTTCCAAAACAGCCAATGCAAAGGCACCATTAATTTTCCTTATTGCTGATTGGTTGTACATCCAACATTGGAGGTAAGGAAGACAATTCGTATTAGCTTTTGAAGTAGTGCTAGCATGGTTTCCATTCTGCATAATATTGCATGTTCAGGTAAATTAGGTTTTTGAACTATGAAAACTGTAATTTGTGTGTTTTTCAGTTTTTAGTTGCAGTTTGATATATTCAAGGATTTAGTTATTGACAAGTGTTTGTGGTCCCAACCTCATGGGTTCACGTTTCCAATTTTTCACATGTGTTATTAATACGTAGGTGCTGAAGAATGCTTACTCACAATATACTACACCATTATAGTTGCTGTCATTTGTTTTGGCCTTAAGCATAAGCTCACCGTCCAACAGGCTGCCAGTATGGGTTTGTGATGAAGAAGAACTGAGCCAACTGAAGGCAGATGATAATCTTATTGGATGTTTCTGACATGTGGGTCCCCAGATCTCTCTGTATTGCTTTGCTGAAGACTGTACACCATGTGCTATATGTTAAGCCTAAAGGCCTGTTTGTACTCTACAATGGGTACAAAATGTGCTTATGTCAAGGTGGCAAGAACACAAACAAAATTCACTCTGAAGAGGAAATTTTATATGTCAAAAGAAAAATAAAACTGCAGTACTCCCACATCACTACACATTGTTGGGATTTTCCTCATTAACACAGGATGCTTACATTTTTTGACCAATAACGGAATAACTTTAGGGCAGCGTGCAAGAAGAAAAGTTCTAACCTGATGAGAACAAACAGTGAGAAGCTCTGAACCAGTGTCAAAGGTCAGGATACTACTAAATTCCCAGGTGGTTTTAGAGCAGGGAAAAACATCTCTACCTGCGGTGGAGAAGAAAGACTTCTTGATACCTGGGGAGTTTATAAGCCTTTAATGCAAATTTCTTCTATTCTCCTTTGACTCACTACAAATGCTTTCTTGGAATCCGTCCTTTCATAGAGATGATCTGTTGTTTTCTAGCTGATGGCTGTGTGAGGTCTGTGTGAGGTCTGTGTGAGGTCTGGTTGTTGTGTATCTTTCTCAAGGACAATTCAAAGTATGAGTTAGCCACTGAATCAGCTGACAAAAACAACCTCTCTGCCACCATGCTCTGTCTGCCCCGACCAAGAGGATGACGGAATTTGTTAAAACAGTCTGCAAATAGCATGGGATCTGAGTGTTGGTAATTAAAGTTTATTTTACTAGCGCACAGGAGAGTCGTGTGTTCTGCTTACGCTTGGGGAAGCTTAAGCATCAAGAAAAATATGTCGGGTGATCTGAAGCTGTCTGCGCTGCGAGACAGCCTAAAACATCTCACAATGTTTATTAATCTTTAAATTATAATTTGAAAGAACATTGAGCTGGATACAGAACATGCTTGCAGAGTGTGATTTCTGCCAAAGGGAAGATTACCAGGCAAAGACTACGTAGGGGGCCCGTATGTTCGCTTTTACTTTCTTTTCCTTATAGTTCATGTCTAGGAACAACCACAGCATTAACATCTGAAGACTGCTCATCTTTAATATCCGCCATCTGCAAAGATTGTATTTACTTCTTATTTACTTCAAAGACTGACAAGAGATTTGCCAAGAGGTAAATAACATTTTTCTTTCTTTGCATGTCTCAGACAGTTTGAAACTATTACAAAACATTTACAAGGCTTTTCTTTTTCCATTTGTTGAAAGCAACAACAGTGCTTTGGAAAACTGTTTGCCTCCTTGCAGATTTCTTTATATTGCTTTTTTGCCAGACTTAGATGTTTCAGGTTATCAAAGAAACAATTATTAGACCAAATAAACAAAGCAGGTTTCCAGAGTTGATGTCCATATGGAAGCTGTGTTGATCCACTCTGCTTTGCAGAATGGTCTAAATCATTGATATTGGATAGTTTTCATTCAGGGACAGCTTGTTTAAAGAACATGGAACAGTATCTTCATCAGATTTAAAGTATGAACTTTGACAAAAAAATATTTTGGTTGTATTGTAACCAAAATATTAGTAAGATGTGAACTTTCTGATTTGCTTTGGATTAGTGTTTTGTAACCCAAATAGGCTTGTCCCAGTCACTAGAACTGATATTTTGACCTCATAATTCATATTTTCATCCGTAACAGTAAGTTGCCCAGGTCCTGAAGCAGCAAGACCTGGGCAAATAGTAAAATAGTTTCAATCAGGGAACAATCTGTGGATTTTTTTTGTTTTTTAGCGTGTGTCATGTTACCAGAAAGGTTCTATTCAAGTGGTCTCATAAAATAATGTTTGGGTTTAAGTTCATTTTTCAACGTAAAATGAACTTGAAGCTGAAATAAAGACTAATCAGAGCAGAAATTTTTTTTTCAATATTCCTTGGTGATCCTGTGGATTGGGAGCCTGTAGGTACGTATTCTGTAACCCCTACTGACTCGGCTCACATGACCACATGAGCTGTGTCACATCTCACAGCTGTCCAGCTCATCAACTCAGTGTGGCACACAAAACAGTTTGATGTAAACACAGGTTCCCCTCGAGCAATTTACTGTGTGACACTGGTAAGCTGTTGTGAAAACTGACCTTGACCAGCAGACGAGTCCACTGGAGTCCTTCGGTCTGCAGAACTCCTTTGTTCTCTGCTGCGGTCTTCCATCATTTAGAAATGATATTCCGCAAACCTAGGCTATAACGTTTTAGCAACTTTCTCTGTCACACTCTGAAATCAACAATGGAGGCACTATGTTCACTGCAGATGATTGTTAAAATCATCTGAAGATGGCCAGCCAGGTGGCACTGTCAGCCTTGCCTCATTTACAGTCACTTAAGCGAGGCTAACCTTAACCTCAATTTATTTGCCCTTCTAATGCTTGGTGTCAGTTAAGCATTGGGATTTTACAACATTTGGATTCCTTAAGGAATTGATCGGCTGTGATAAACAACAGCCGATTGTTCAATAAGTACAATGATCAGTGAGAGAATCCTGTATCTGTAAAAGTCTTACAGGTCATCTTTACAAGTCACTAGCTGCATTACAAAATATAAAATTCCTTAATGGAAGTCTCATGGAAATGTTTGTATTGTGAAGTGTCCCGTGTCACATATGACTATTGATGCTGTAGTCTGATCATACAGGAAGACTTTTTGGAATGTTTTGGAGAAATGGTCAGGTTCAAATCTAGTTTGAAAATGTAAATTTAATTTATGGACTACATATGCAATAGCAGACAATCCATTGTAAAAACCCAAATGAGATGTAAATCTGCAACATATGTATGTGATAATATGTACTTTGGGGAAAATATGTTGGGTAGACCCCTGTACCCTGGATGCTGTCCAGGGATCGGGGGACTCCTCTATGATTGGGCCAAGATTTCCTTGCAATTTGGTTGTGCTGACTTGGGCTGCAGTTTGTGATAGTCTTTTCTGGTCCACCAAAGCCCAGCATCTTGAAGACACTGACAGAATGCATCAATGTTTTCAATGATTTTTCACATGAAAAAGGTTATTATTCTAATTTGTTTTTTAATGGAAACACTTTACCTATGAAAATTTCTTTTTTAAACATCAGCAAAATATAAACTAAGATTTGCACACCTTTGTAAAACTGCAGTAACAGACATCGGACATTGGATTGTGTTCTTCGAAAGAAACTTTGGCAGCCATGCATGAAACGCCAACCAGATGACATGATGGCAGCACAGAAAAGCTTCCCATCTTGCTCGGAAGAGATTGCGCGGAAGCACCGTGGCCATGCACATCCATTGCGAATTCCCACCTGTCCACGGCGTGATCACAGGAGTGGGGGCCATATTTATTTACAGGTGTAATCGCCTTGATGGAAATGAACAGCCTGGCACACAGCGGTGGCCACAAATGGCTCGGAACGGTTCAAATGACGGTAAGATTAACTTTGTGAGCTGACACATCTCTATCACTTCGAGTCATATGAAATGAGGGGAGAGCTCACTGTTTGCCTTGCATCTATCATGCAGGGCTGGCGACAATAATCAATCTGACATGCCATCTGCCTTTGCTCCACAACCATCTGCATTTGCAATCACTGCCAGGCACACACACTCTCTTTTTTCTTCCTCCTCTTTCTTCTGTACTGGTTCTACCTCTCACTTTCCCTGTATTCCCCTCTGTCACCTCCTCAGATTTCCCTGCAGCGGTCTCCCGCTCAATGCTGGTTCTGCTATCAAATATGCCACTAATTAATGGAAATGTACCGGGAGAATAGAAAGCAGATGGCTTCATTGCACAAACAAATAAAATCACATCCAAAACAGCAACACATTCAGCAACGATCAGCACATATTAAGCCAGCTCACTAAACACAGAAAACTGCTATAAATACTAACAAGTGGAAACTGGCACATAAGTATGAAAAATGATTAAATGTATCTGCAGTTTATGATTATGATAGAAAAACTGTCCCCACACAGTTGACTGAGGGTGTGGAGACAGAATAAGACAGCAGCTGTTTAAACATCTGGTATCCAATCACAGTATCATCTTTCCACTTGATTGTCATACCAGTTTTTTCATTGGACAAGAAAGTTTTTAGACTCTTGAACTGAGATTCAGAATAAAAAAAATATCTGATGTAGAAATTATTTAGGGCAACAGTTGCATCAGCTGTGAGTGCAGGGGTTTCATCTCACTCGCTAAGAAATTTATGTTAATCAGGTTCTGGCACAAACAAGCCCACAGAGGATTCGGTCCAGAGGCAGAGCCCTCCCCTCATCACCAACTGCTTCAGCAGGAGCCGCTCTGACTGGGTTGGAGGTCCCAGTGCTGCAAAGCCTCTGTGGCTGCACTGTCCAAGGTGTAAGTGGATTTCTCATACACTTTTTTTTCGCTCTCTGACATATCAGACTAATCTTTCTCATATATTAGTCCTGCTATGTTAAAGTTTCCTTTTTTTGTTTCTTGAAGTTTATATACATTTCCTTAAAGTGATATTATTATGTAAAATCAACCTTTTTGAACTTTACATTATGTTATAATCAAAGGCATACATGCTGTCTTGATTATTTCATGTATGTCTAAGAAATCCTTTAGTCACCTGTGGCAACCCTTCAGATGTGCAAAAACCTGTGTGAATCTAACCCCGCCTTGAGGACAGCTCCTCCTCTGAGCTGTAGTTTCCAAGCTCTACCTCACAGAGCAGCCCTGACCGCTGACTCTGGTCATTCCAGATGTCTTTCCAGATGTCTTTGTTCATCACTTTATTTGCCTCTATGAACGTTTATTCTGTTGGGCTTAGTGTGTATTGCTTAATGCGTAAATTATTATAATTAAGAATTATGTGTGGTTTATTGGGCTGTTGTGTACATTGTACACAATGTACACGACAGCTGCCCGGGTAGGGAAGGCATCAATGTTGCAAGTTTGGTGCTTGTTGGGTGTTACTTTCCACTTTCACATTGTGGGAGATGATGGAATCTGACGTTGGCACGGGCAATGGGCAGGCTCGTTTATGAAATCCCAATTGTCTGTGTACAGTGTACGCATGGTAGATGTGGCTCATAGAATACACACAGTACACCAAAGAATGTTGGAGCCTTGAAGTGTCACTGACACAATAAAACCACTTAGAAAGACAAACTACTCTTCTTTCATTCGTTTTTAAAGGATTTATTGACTCAAGTAGCCTTTAAGGGTCATTGTCTAGTTAGAGCTTTGATCATTTATTTTTAAAGGTTTTATTGGCTCTTGTGGCTTTTATTTGATATTGAATTGACAGGAAAATGGGTAATGAGAGAAGGAGAAGACATGCGGCAAAGGTCTCCAAGCTGGGAATCGAACCTGCGACGGCCACGTCGAGAAAAAAGGCCTTCATATGTGGTTTGTGATTGTAATCTTTATCTTTGTATTTATTATTTGTTTATTAAGCTTCTTGAACTAGTGCCTGAGTCTGAATTGCATACCACAAACATGCAAATATATGTTGATGGGTCAAAGGAGAATGGGGAGAGTGGTTCAGGTTGACCAAAGGCAATAGAAGGTCATATGATCTCATGTTTTAACCAAGATATGCACAGAACTTTCTTTGAATGCCCCAACACATAAAAACACAGAAACCTTTCAATGTTTTCAAAAAGTTCCATGAGTTCTGCCTTTGCTTTTGCTAGTCTGTGTTTCTGTATCAGATTTTGTCCTGCAGTTTCATCTTTCTCGTCTTTCTTCCAGAAAAAGCTCACAGAAGAATAATCCACATGAAGAGAACATTTCAAATCGTCTCGGAAAGGCAGCACAGCTGCGAGACACCAATGCAAACCACAACAGCTTAGTTCATCCCACAGCAATCTCCCTGCCTGCTAATTACAGAGTACCTTTATCATATATATCTGAACAAACACATATCCAGTTTATGTTCAGACAGTCCTTTGACCTGTAAAAGCATTAGAGTCTTTCTTTTGTAGATTCCGTTGTTATTTTCAAAATCTTTGATTTCTATAAATGTCAGAAGTCAAGTTTTTATCAAAAGCGACATGTTTTACATTTAAAAGGGGTCATTTTTAGTGGAATTTGGATAAGAAAAACATAAACATGTGATGGAACTGAGGTTCCACATTTAATATGAATTTAATTATCTTCATGTACAGCATACATTTGGTATTATATTTACCCAGTCCAGCTGACACCATCCACTCATTAATCTGACTGGCTCAATTTTGGGATTGAGCTCTGATCAATCCCCCCCCAAAAGTATTGATCAGAGCTCTCAATCCCCTTTTTTGTTTTTTTAGCTTCAAATTTTGGCATGTTGGAAATTCAAACTCCTATTAGTTTTACAGTTACATTTAACATATACAAATAGTTATTTGATTTTTAAAGAAAACAAATTATTTCATAGAATTTGATTATAGTTGGTATGTTTGTGACTGTGAGGATGGTATAGATGGGTATAATACAAAGTCATGTATAAGTGTGCATATTTGTGCGTGTGAGTAGAAGCACACTGCTTTGGCTTCTAGATTCACCAACAGCAGGCAGAACCTTTGCAATTGCTTTTTTTTTTTTTCTTTTAACATTTTTTTAAAATTCATAACCTCCTCATTTTTCTTCATCCTTGAAGAGGGTGTTGTCTGTATTTTTACTAAAAGATTCCAGAGTCTGTCAAAGAGATGGCCCCCAGTAACGCACTGCTCGAGGAATGTCTCTTTCAAAATAAACTTGATGAGGAAAAGGAAGCAGAAGAGCAGGTGTTATGGAAGGACAATTCAGAACACCAAGTTTTCTCTACAGTCCATATACGTCCAGCAAACTGTGTTGGTGCTGAATAAACCCATTAATTGGAATACTGGAACGCTTGCTGCAAGATTTTTGGAAAAATCTATAACCTCCTCATTTTTACTTATCCTTGAAGAGGGCGTTGTCTTGATGGTTAGAGGTCTAGACTGCCCCAAAATGGAAAAGGAGATTACAGGAACAACTTTCAAGAGCTTTGTTGTGAACCGGAATAATCTAAACAGTCTGTAAACGTAACTTTTCAAGTCTTGACATATTCTGTCTGACACATGAGCAAGCAGTGGCCCAATCCATTCCTTCATACCTCTGCCAGTACACGTAGAGTCGATCTGCTAGAAGGTGATCCTCCGCTCTGGTCTTGAGTCTCTTGCTGGCTGTGAAAGGTTTTGCTGTGGGATTATTATTAATATGTTGGGGTTGAGGAAATCAGGATCTCAGGTACGTATAAAGCATACCATATTGCAGGGATACTCTGGTGGAAAGCTGCTGTGAGTGTGCTGAGCAGTCTTTCTACATCATTATATTCTCCCTGCTCCTTGTTTGAAACTCTGCATGTGTGTAAGTTCTTATTAAGATACACAATGGTGTCACAAAGAAGCAGACATGGCTGGTAGCTCTTCCTTTGTGTGCCCCATTTCCTTATTATTCTTTCATTTATTGATGTATTATACTCAGTCACATTGGCCAGGTTATTGTCTGTTTTATCATTTCACTCCTATTGCACAGTCAGCTGTTCTGAAGCGAGATCTGTTCCTCACTGAACCGTCCCTTCATTTTTCTACATTTGCTCCTTGTAATTGTTTCAGGTTTGATACAGGGAGGAGGTGGGATGGAGGTAAGAGAGTGCCATGGTCCATTTGTTTTTTGCTTCAGTCTTTTTCTTTCTGTTTCTGGGTTAACCTTGTCATTTCAGTGTAATTGCTCTTTATCTTGGATTAATTCTGAAATGTTTCTTTCTTCTTTACGTTATTATCTTGACCCCCTGATTCATTTTGGACATAAATAATAAAATTGCTTTGAGTTTTACACCTGGATTAAGTGTAGGACTGTCTTCCTGTTTATTTTATTTGATGTTTTTTGCTTTTTTTGTAATGTACACAAACACCTCAGATTTGCCCTTTCATGAGAAAAAAACTATTTTTTCCTGAATATACTTGTCAAAACCTAGTTAGCATACAGTATGTAGCTCTAATCCAAATAGCCTCTTTTTCTACTCAGCCTAAGATTGAAAATAAGCGTTTTTGATTTTGAGGCAGAGACTGTTACTTGAGTTTCAGACAAGGACTCAAAATGCATTTTAAAGACATAGAGTGGGTCTCATTATAGAAAGTTATTTCATTTAATAGGGAGGAAAACCAAAGTTATATGTGGGCAGCAGACCTCAGCTCCAACAGATGATTATCATGTTTTGCTGTTCAGCATGAGGACAACTTTTTAGCATGTGATATTTGTGGGCCTTTGACTGAAACTACAGCTATCATGTTATTGGTGACAGCTGTAGTTTCCTAGTACCTGTACAGATATGCCTGGAACCAAACACTGTTGTAGGTTGATTTAGGTATGAATTTTAATTACCTCTGATACTGTTAGTTATAGATAAGTTATAGCCTAGATGCAGGCAATGACTAGCTATAACTAATCTACAGCTATAAACAGCTATAATAATCTACAGCCATAAACAGCTATAATAATAATAATAATAATAATAGTAATAATAATAATGTTGGAGCTAGTAATGGTCTTCAGCTAGTTATTGCCTATGGACTGTAAGTACACTACTTATTTGTTAATTCTAAAATTCATAAGCTCTACATTATCAGTAAATTATGAGATGTCAGAGCTAAATCATTAAAATCTTTCACATGAAAAAAATCTGTTAAAAACTTTCAGAATTTTTATGTTTGAATTAGATTTTGTCACATTCTCAATTGTCAGAACTTGCTTTAAGTGTTGCATTCCTAATTATTCTATAACTATATTGTCTTTTAACTCCATTTAGTAAAACTATTGTTAAAAACTAATGTTGTCTTGTCTTACTTGTAGACAACTCTTTACAAAATTAAATATCTCTGCCACTTTGTTTTCTGAGAAAAACTTTTCAAGCACAATTTCAGAAATGTGTTCATCCATATGAACGTCAGTGTTTCCCAACCATGGTCCTCAAGGTACAAAAGGAAACACCCTGAACATTTTAGGTGTTTCCTTGCTTCAGCCCACGTGATTTCAATTGACAGGCCTTTGCTGAACTACAATCAGCTGAATGAGGAGCATGTAAGCAGGGAAACGTCTAAACATGCAGGGCAGTGTGTCTTGTGGACTATGGTTGGGAAACACTGCTACAGTATAGAACAAAGTTAAAACTTGCTAGCTAATCAGATTGCTTCAAAACAACCACAACTTCCAGTTACAAATTAAACATGGTGGCAGGGGAGTCACCTTGTGTGGACAGATATACTGGTGAACTACTTACAATGGATTGATATTGACAGATGGATGAAACATTTTAAGAGTGACAAAAAAACAAAAATTGTATAATTCTATTAAGGTCAAAACCTTTTAAAACCACCACTGTTATTTATTTTATTTGTTTTGTTTCAGCTGTGAATAAATAAGTTGAAATTATGTTTTTTTTCCTTGAGTGAATGCTTCTGCAAAAAAATCTCGGTTTAATAGGGAGCCAATAAGCTTAGAGGGTGTTGTAAACACGCTGTATGTCATTCATCTTCACTCTAATCACTTCTACATCAGAACAGTTCTTTTCAGTGCCTACTTTGTAAAACATAATGAACTTGATGAATGATGGAGATCAGTTTCTGTCCTTTTCTGTGTGCTGTCCTTGGTGTCTCCTCTGTGGTTGGCTTTGCTGCATGAAGATGCTCCCATTGCACACAGAAAGGACTAATATATTTCTTTCTTCCCGCACAGACAAAGATAGGAGAGATAATTGTTTGGCTCCAGTCAGCAGGAGCAATCTTTTAAAATGTACTATCTAGCATCCGCTTATTTTTCAAATGTTGTAGGTAAGCAGAAAAGAAGAATGCGCTTGTTTTCCTTAAGGAAGTAGCTTCGATACAGGAGATATTCTCCTCAGGCTCTTATTCTGAAAATGAAAAAGACCAATAAAAACATGTAAAGGTAAAATTGTTCTGGAAGCTTAGTGTTAGCTTCTCCCTCCTGGACTCATGATTTGCTTGCAAAAAGTCTTGGAACAACATTCAGCTTTGATAAAGTCTTTTGTTCCGTGCATGTCGCTCTGGACGATGGTGATTAGGTAGAACATTCAGTGGAGGCTGTTGGGACAGGATCCAGGAATAACCATGGAGAACAGTTTCTTCCTTTCCACAGACAGAACAATGAGGCGTGTAGGAGGGAGTCAGATCAGAGTGTTTTCTCTGTTCTTCTCCAGGTCTGACCACAGAGATCACTGTTTTCCAACGGGAGCTCATCACTCTGTTCGTAAGAAGATATTGCATTAGCATTTGAAATATTTCACATGATTCCACCAAATGGATCTTCCTACATCAGAGTAAGCATGTGTAGAAAAACATTCAATGCCCTTTATCATCACCTGAGCGTTTATTAATCTTGTTGATTTTCTACATGTTCAAAAGACATTTAGATAGTCGAAAAACCTTTTCGTACTGTGATCTGACTGGTCATAGTCTTATTGATTGCTCTACTTGAGTTTTTACTACAGAACATGAAAGTTCATGAGAGCTCTTTTGCAATGTGCACAGAGCATTATGTAATACTCCTGTCATACTGTTGCACATCTGTCCTACATTGTAGTGGTGGAGGGAAATATGATTCCAAAGGACATTAATGATAATGAAGCTCATTTGACACCAGAATACACTAAGCGTTATATTTAGGAAAAGACAATATGCTATTTGATGAGACTCCATTGTCCAGACTTAAACTACATTCAAAAAATAACTTTGAACCAGTTATTTCTTTTCATTAATTTCTGCATTAACAATCGTTATGTAACAGTTGTTGTGAAAACTGGCTTGAAGGCTGAGATATTTCCATGTTGACGCAGAAAACAAATCATAAAGGCCTGAGAGACTGAAGAAAGCTTGTGTGTTGATTTAACAATGATTGTAAGAAATAAATCTTTGTGTTTTAATGTACTGATGATTATGAAGTAAGCAATTTCTGATTGCTTACTTCATAATATGTTTACATATTGAAATAATTACAACATGAACAGAAATAACAAATGATGAAATTATAAGTTAATCAAATAATTAAAATCTAATGATTATTGGAATCAGTTATGGATAAAGAAAGGTATTAATAGATGATTGTGTTTTATGATTGTGCTTTATTGCTATGGTTATTTTGTAACATATGAAGGAATGTAACTGAATGTAATCACAAAGGTCTAAACCTAGGGACAGTTGGTGAAGCACAAAGACATGTGCTTCACCAAAGCACACGAGGCTCCGCTGTGGTGAAGTCGCTGTACTGCAGCAGAGAGCAGGGAGGAGGCTGTGAGCAGCACATGAGCATGATTCACAGCACTAAGACACTCCTTCTGGATATCATTGGTTGTTTCTGACCAGGAGCAGTTTATTTCTGCAGATGGCAGAAGGACCACAGGGAGAAAACAGACTAGCTCAGGTTTTTCACAGATCATATATGTCATATTCAACTATCACATCATGGTAACAGTTTCAACAAATGTAAAAAACTGAATTTCATAAGTTACTTTTTGGAGATTTAAGCCTTCTATATATGTGAAAAGTATTTGAAGCACTTCCACACTGTAACTTCCAGCTTTATTTGTAATTGTATTCTCTGCCTATAGTTACATGAGCTAAGCTGGTGGCATCATATGCTAACAGACTGTAATTGCTGTCAAAGGTGGATTAACCAGGTATTAAGCAAAGGCTGTGAATACTTATACATGATATTTCCCAGTGTTGTATAAAATACTGAAATCTCGGAGTCAAGTAAAAGTATAGGTACCGCTCCAAAATATTACTTTGGTAAAAGTAAAAGTCACTGACTGAAATGTTACTTGAGTTAAAGTATTAAAGTATCTGAAATGTCTTCTACTTAAGTATGGAAATTACTGTAAAAATGAATGTACTCAAGTAATGTAATGAAAAGTACAAGTAAAAAGTGAAATAAGGCAAATGCAGTTTGAATGACATTTTTTATATTTTGGTAAACTTGTTAAATATACTTAAAATAATGTACACAACCAAGTGCAGGCAAAATTAAACCTGCTAATAGATAAACCTGCTGGCATCATTTAGTTAAGAAAATTAGGAGCTTTACCTAAACCACAAGGTTTAAATAATTAATAAGAGAAAAAAATAAATAAACTTGTAATCCAAAAAATACAATAATCCATGAAACAGCCAACACTCAGTGACGTCACCACATTGCGCAACTCTCTCTCGGTGCGTCACGATCCGGAAACAATAAAGCTAATTGAAAATAAAGCCGGGAAAATGTTTGAAAATGACAGATAAGGATTAATGTGAACTGAAACGGGAACACCGCGTGTGACCCACGATGAACCGCGCCAGTTTAAACTGCAACAAAACGTAAGTTAGCGATTGTGTATGTTTGTGTGTGTTGGCGTGTGTTAACGCGACTCTTTAATTAGGTCGTAACTCGTGACGCTCCTCCGTCATAGTAACGAGTAACGAAACCACACATTGAAAATGTATCGGAGTAAAAGTATGCAATTAAGTTCGGAAATGTAGTGAAGTAAAAGTGAAAGTTATCAAAAAATTTTCATATACTCCAGGAAAGTATGAAGTACTCCAAAATATACTTAAGTAAAGTAGTGAAGTATTTTTACTTCGTTACTATACAACACTGATATTTCCCTGTTTTCTATTTTTAATACATAAAAAGAAAAAAAAAATCCAGCCTGTTTTTTTTACACTGTCATAATGGGGTATTTGTTTGTAGAACTTTGAGTAGAGAGATTAGTTTAATGTCAATTGAAATGATTCAGGAGCATAAAAAGTGAAATCCTTCAACTAATTTCCAGATGTACTGAAGAGAGGTTTGTTTTTGACATTAGCTAAAGGAAAAGTCATATCAGAGCTTTAAGGCTGTCTTACATTATAATGAGATGTTTCTTAGCAGATGAAAGACAATCTTGAACAAATTCTAAATTGTGTATGCTGCAATAAACATTTAACCCTATTGTATTAATTGTTTTACATTACACTGAATGTGTTTCGTTAAAATTTCAAAAAGGACTGAACATTTTATTCACACGCACATACACTGTTCACCTGTTTACACAGTTAATGGAGGGTTTTAGAGCGTAAATGTACTGTGATTTTCCCTTTGTAGCTGACTTTCACTCAGTCCTTTCCTTCTAGAAATCATTTATGCTCAGTATTTAAATGATGTAGCTCATGCCACACCAGTTTGACTGAAGCGAAACTGTTAGAGCCTGCAGGCGGGTCACTGCTGGGTCACTGCAGGGGGCACACTGATTGAAAATTAAATGGCTGAATATTGAAATCATTGACTTACTTATTAAATGTTGCCTGATTCATCACATTCCTTTTTAACATGTTTTATGCTATTAAAACATGTGTTAAAATGATACCAACATGTTCAAAGAAAATATGCACGTATTGCATTTCAGGCCATAGTTATTCCCACTAGGCACATACAAAAAAATTCTATGAGACTCTCTTTGTGGTGTTTAAAGGCAAACTGAACGGTTTCAAGGACAGTTTATACTTCCTAAAGATCCAACATTTGCTTTTTGAAATGGAATTTCCAGCTTCTCTTTCTGGGGCATGTCCTTGACCCCATAGCTAACTCAAAGTCCCACTACTGCGTCCCAGTTGGGTATGGCACCAAACCCAAGCCAAACCTTCTCAAGCCAGAGGTGACACATTTTTTTTTTTTGTTCACAAATTATCACTCAAAACATAGTGACAGTTTTAACAAATATGTAATGAATATTTTTTTTAATGGACATTACCTAGGGCAGCTTTAAGTCAGGCATGACCTTTTAGATTTTACCATGTTAAAGCATCTTATTGCCCAAACAGTAACATTTTAAAAATGTGCTGCTCTTGATCAAATAAAGCCTCAAGCAAAGCAACCAATGAATATTGCTTTCATTAAAACCAAAGAGAAAAAGCAAGAGTTCTGAGTTTCCTCTTTGGAGCTGCACTAAGAGCACCAAGATGTGAAGTTGTGGGAGGTGATAAATATGGAGAGGGTAAATAATTTAATTCTTTCCTGGATTTTAGAGCTTTTTATTTGAATGAGAGAGTTGTAAGTAAGGGGAGGTTTTTAAAAGTCTGCACAGCCTTAACTTTTCCCATTCTTACCATATGATCATTAAACTAAATCGTCCATTGTGCGTTGCCTGTGTGCAAATGTCATTTCTTCTGCTTCAAGCTGTTTGTCTTCGGCATCATCATGCCACTGACTGAACCTGACCTGTTCCATGCAGACAAGCAGACCTCTGAAAGCCCAGAACAGATCCTGCTAAGCGTTTTTCGTCATATTGTTTTGAGTGCATATATATTACCTTCCATCATTTAAAAAGCATTTGCAGGAATAATATGATAGTATTTCAAAGGTTAGTATTTTTTTATGCTATCTCTGGCAGACAGAAAACGCACAGTTCATCAGCAATGAGCAAGACGCATCAAGCTGAACATGTAAAAAGCTCATAAAGCCTCCTACATGGCTCTCTGCAGCTACCAAAAATATGACACCAGGATGAGATGAGGCTGCTGGGGAGGCATTGATAGGCTTTTAAAGGCGCAGCGGGTGGGCAACTATCAGCGGGATACTTGTACCTGTTTATTTAAAAGCAGAATGGCTCTTTCCTTGGGATTTGAATACAGAGTGTCTATTTTTGTTTTGCTGTCTTTTATGCACAGAGTGTGTTGTAGCCTGAAATCAGCATTATATTACAAAATGACTGGGCTGCGCTGGTAATAAATGGCTTCTTTAAGATGGTAAAAAACCGTGACTATGAGTAGCAGTGGAGCGACTCTATTAATACAGAAGCATAATAACAGACTACGATTTTAAAAAAATCCGCACGCAAAGGAGATGGAAAAGCATATCAGAAACTTGACTATCTGATCTGTTAACCAACGTGGCGAAGGAGGCAGAAGAGACACTGTAATAAAATTAAATGCAAAAAAGATTTCATATTAATGTTTCAATAAGATCTAGTTTCAACATGAGTGTGTTTTTTTTGTCACACACCGTTTACTTAATCACACTAACCGAAAGACTGTTGAATATCAACTGCGCATGAAACATAATGTGGCTGCAACACAAATCTGGTTAGACTGAGATCAAAAATCAATTAAACATGTTCCACATTTTACTGTCAAGAAAAAAAAATGGCTATTTCTTTTATTCATTTATTACAGTTTTTATTATCTGGATTCCAAGGGATGAGAAAACACGTTTTTAGAGGGAGATTCTTTTCTCAGGAATGTTTGCAGAAGGACAAAGACGTGACAAAGACCTCTTAGTCACCTTGAAAACACAGATCTTAGTGCCGTCAGCTGTGAATGGAACAGCTAAATGAGAGTAAATCTTACATATATATAATGTTAGGATCACGTTTCCAGCTGTAAAAGGCTGCCTCCTACTCCTAGATGTTCAGGTCCAAGATGTTGCTCCAGTAAGGCAAAGATGCAAACTAGAGATGACATATGGGATGATGGTAGCAGCGGTGGTAGTTTGCCCTGTGGGTTGCTGGTTTGATCTCCGCTCTGTCCACCTCTGTTGTTGTGTCCATAGCATTTCACCCACCTTGCCTGCTGATGGTGGAACAAGGCTGAGAAAATACACCAAGGTTTTTACCTTATTGATACAAAAGTTACTCTCATCATAGCATCCGTTGTCATTGCAGAAACATTATATGACTTTAATTTGATCTTTGTTAAAAATTCAAGGTACAAAAGCATCATACAAAAGCCCAACATATCATACTATGTGTGGGTAACAGACAGATACTGCTGATAAAACCTTAATGTCTTCAGCTTCTAGATTCAGCATGAAAACAATAACTTTCTGTTTGAGACTTGAATTGAAGATGATAGCTTGTTGTGCAACCTGAGGAGAGACAAAATGGTCGTAATATCACATATTAGAGGGTCACAGATGCCACAGAGCACAGCAGAGTCATACAGAGGTTGTATGGGAACCTGATCCACAACTACAGGTTAGTCACTGGTGGTCAACAGGGAAACAAAAAATTTTCCTCCTGAGGGATTTCACTGTTGTTCAAATTTCTTAAAAACAAGAAGTCACAATCACAGAACTAGTTGAGTTATTTTCACTGATCTAGGGATCAGAAAATACTCCAAGGTTTTTACAGCTTCTGTTTCTACAACTTACATTGAGTTCACCTGTTACAAATTCAGCTGATTGGTCTTGATTCGGAAAGGCACAAAGCTCTTCTCTAAGTTTCTCTGAAGTCTTTGTGCCCTCTGACCTTCCCTCACTGTTCTGACTGCCAGTTACTCCAGGAATGTTTGTTCCACTCTCACCATCCCAATTTCTACCCTATTATCAGAGGCTAACAGTTTAGTTTCATAACAACACAGTCCATACAGTTTGTTTTCTTTTTATTCCATTTTGTTTAACACAATTAAACAGTTTACAGATACAATAAAAACATATAAGAATAGAGGGTCTAAAGATGACGTATTGCATATAGAAGTACACATACATCTTCTTCTATTTTCTCTAAAGATTATATGTTTATGGTTTATGTCCATATAAGGCAGCCCTGGAATCCCAAGTCATGCTCTTGGTTTGTACACACAAACCTGGCCAATAAAGCTGATTCTGAAAGATCATAAACCATGATGTATTGTTTCCAGGCTATAAAAACGTGCTTTGATAGTTGTGAACTACATCAAATGTCCTTGACATTGATGATCTTAGGTGTTTTGTAATCTTCCTGGTCGTGTCACAGAGTTAATCAAAGCGTCAAACAACTCGACTTCTGTCTTACTCTTACAGAAGAGAAGGAGAAAGAAATACATATATTGGAAAAGGAGTACTGATATAAAAATGTGTCATGTGCATGTACATACTTCATGAGTTACACATAAGAATCTGCTGTTGTTATGTTAATCCAGCAGTGTGTCTTCCTTCATCACATTTAGTGATGATAGTTTTTTTTTTAAAACGCTGCTTCATCTCATAATAGTGAGGCAAAGTGGGTTGTGAGAGAAAGAGAAGGCTGGGATTTAAACCTGTGATGGGCAGATGGAGGCCTGAGGCATGGGCCCCATATACAGAGCATGGGTCCAAGTATTAACAATTTTTTTTCAGTCTATTTATTATTGATATTGTTCACATGTCTGCCACAATCTAAATTATTATTGCTTTTTTGCTGGAAGAACCACTTGTACTTTTCAGAAAAATTGTGTAACTCTGCCCATGTCAGCACTATTCCACTCAATTCTCATCTCCCTTCTCAGCTCTATCTGGCCTTTCTGCCATTGAAGTGATTTCTACCAGGCTAATCAGTGAATAGAAAAAGTGTGAAAGATGATGTTGATTTTATGTTATCTGCCTGTAGTTTAACCAATAGCAGCAGAGGGAGGGAACAAAGCGATCAATCCAGATGTTGAGGAAAAGTTAACAGCTGCTTCATTCGCTCCGAAGAGCGAAAGATGGTTTTCCACAGTATCAAACAAATGAATTACATGTCATGACCAAACATTAGCAGGTCTCTGTAGGCGTGGTCTCTGTAAAGCTTCAGCAGAGACCACGCCTCCAGGAAGTAATCGTTTCTCAAAAGTTGAGTCCAGACAAAAAGCTGGTTTTTACCAGGATATGTCAGTGCTACTGTTCTGAACAAGTACATGTAACATGTAAACACGCCAATATTGGATAAGTTATTACATTTGGTTTATTGAATCTGAATACAATTCAGTCCAATCAAGGAATTTTGCACAATGAGGTAGAATAAAACTGAAGCACAAGAGAAAAACCCGAGGTACCGGCGCCCTCTGTTGAGAACAGCCCTCCAGGCACAGAATAGACACTAAACTAGTTTTGCATGTCACCACTGGTGGTGTCTGAACCACCAGTGGTTCAGACACCAACCACTGGTGGGGTGTCTGAACACCCCACCAGTGGTTTGTTGTTTTTAACAGTAACACATGATACATCTGCTCACAGTCAAACTCATTCCAACCTCATCAATCCAATATTAGACTCTTTGAGATGAAAGAAAATGTTCAATATCGGGATGATTTTCTCCTCGTCTCATACAGTGTGGATCTGCACTGAGGTCAATTTAAGTCTTGCACAGCAAAAAAAAAAGAAACACCCCTGGAGTTTTATATCATAATATCAATTTTTGATCTGCTGAGAAGCATTACCACTCCATTATTTTTACAGGTTGGTGGAAAGCTGAAAGTTGCTTGTCTGAATGGCTTCTAATCAGACTATTATTTTTTCTGGGTGTTTTCACCCTTTTTATTGCTTTTGGGAGAAGTTTTGGGCTTAATAAGCAGACATAAACCCCAGAATTTGTCTGACATCTAGTTAGTTTTAGTCCATCATGATCCGTCCTGCTGCATCTTTGTTAATGTTAATATATTTGCTGTGACTGACGTCGAGTTTCCCATTGCGCTCTGAGACTAATATGAACACCGCAAAACAGCCACGAATGAACGTGTCTGTAAAGATAAGTGTCACAAATCTATACAGCCATCTGCATAGATTGTGTACTGACAGCTCACAGCACTATGAGCTGCACACAAGACCTGGAGGATGCTTAGGATCTTAGACATTAAGACATTGAGACTCCACAACTGCAGAGTAAGAAACAGTAACAGTGAGTTAGCCATGCAGTAAAGTCAAGTGCGGCGATATATTCATAGTTTTCTCCTCTTATCACAGCCATCATTATTAATAATCCAGTGATTCTTGAGAAGTGAGACAAAATGGGTTTAAATTTTCCACCAAATTTATCAAATAATTCCTCAAGCTTATGTATACAAATATGACAAATAATGTTTTGGAAATGTAAAGATGCTAAGGTGCAGGCTGCCAGTTGCAATTTTTTTTTTTGAAAATTACATTTTTAATGGACCTGACCTAGAACTTTGTCATCACCATCTGACAAAAATAAATATAAAATTATTTTTTAATGACCGTAGTAGTGATATTTTTACTCAGTTTTACAGATAAATGCTTCTCAAGAAACAAAATAAATATTATTTTAAACAAAAAACAATGTAAAGTCCATCTGATGGAGTTGACACACAACTCTGTCATCTCTGAAGATGGTGACAAACTAGTGAGTCAAAAAAATATTTGATACATTGATATTCATGCAAAATACATTAAAATTAGTTAACTGCCCATTTATGTGAGATTTGTCAACACTAACCCTGAAAGAGTCACACTGTCAGTAAAAAACTGATGGAGTTGACAAAATGTCAAACTACCTCAATTTATATGATGTCATTCTGAAGGAGGCCATATTGTCTCCCCCAGTGACCGATACAGAAAGGCTCCAAGTCTTTCCTGTGAGCTGTCAAGAAAATCCGAGATCATCCCACTTCCCCATGCTGGAGATTTTAGTTAACAGTAACAATAAATAAAGTTACCTTTAAAATAAGTCACACAAATCACATCTAGACCCAACAGTTAACCCAGACTGCAATAAAATAAACCTGGTTGTGTGTGTTGTTTTTGTCTCCTGCAAACTTTGCTTTAATTAAACTTATTTTTTCTATCTAATCATAAGAAATCATAGTCAGAGAGAGAGATGAGTCAGGAAGAGCAGGTTTCCTGAAAAAAGAGGAAGTAAGGTTCCAGCTTGCAGCTGTATAAAAATAGCTGAGACCAGTCCTTGTTTAAAAGCATAAAAGTTTTAAAGGATGAAATCTAAACATTTTGAGTAAATAGATAAGATTTAAAGTAAAGTACTTATATTAATATTGGGTTACTTAGAACAAAACTTACTTACACTTGTGGGAAAACTTACAAGTAAAACAAGTAACTAACTTTGGTATCAAATAATAATAAAAGAGTAATAAGTAGTGGTTTTCATAAAATTATAAATGAATGCTAAATCAGAGAAACTAAAAGGGTTATGAATGTGATTCTAACATTGAACTTGAAATGGTGTAAAACATGTAACTGCTATTAAAGATCACTGATGATGCGTTGGAGGTGGATAAGTAGGGGAAAGGTTAGGGGTAGAATGGGGACTAACAGAAAGCAGAGATGATCAAGGCCTTATTTGGACATAGAAGGACATGGGAGGAACGTTGAGCAACCCTGAGACATTAGCCAAGACATCAGGACAAGATGTCTCTAAGACAGTGATGGAGATGACTTCATCTGTCCAAACAAGTTACCCAATAAAGCAAGCACAGCAACAGTGTTAGCCAATAAAAATGCACCGAAAGCGGGTATAAACCCTATATAAGGGGAGAGCAAAAGAGGAATCTGGGGTTGGATCCTCCAGGCAGCTTCGAGTCAAGACCGAGATGGACAAAGAACTCTGCAGCTGAAGAAGAGCCGGGGCCACGGAGCCGAAGACTGTCTGCGCATGGGGACCAACCCATCAGCCCCGCAACATGTGGCTTCAAATCGCACTTCTTTCATCGGCTGAGTTCAGACCCCAAAGACAAAGATGAAGACCAAGGAAAGGATGAAGACAAAGGCAAAGATAAAGACCCAAGTCCTGTGTGACTTCACCATCCCGGCAGAGATGACAGCTCATCAGACCAACAGAGACCCCTGCCTTCATCGATCAATCTCCTCCTCCTCCTGCGGCAACACCTTCTTCATCATCAGACCAGTTCTGGGGTTCGAAACACCAAACTCCGTCCGTCTCTCTCAAAGGTTCCCCTTTTAATTCTTAGTATCAGCGTTAGGGAAAGATAGGCTAGATTATTGATTTTACTTATTTGATTATTTCTGCTACTGAATTAAGCTGTACTGATCCTTGCAAAATTGCTTTACTAATAAATATTTAGCATTAAGAAAATCTAAAAGATGTTGTGGACATTCAATTAATGAGTCACCTCAAAGTTCTTTGATGGTAGTAAAATAGCTGTGATGTTTGATTCTGGGGAAGAAAAGTAGGAAATGTTTTATAGGTTGCTTTAGCCCAAATTTAAAACAACATCCTTGGGACTCGCCCGAGTCACTAAAACCAACCTGATTCAGTAACAAGTGCAAGTTGCAAAACAGAGAAGAAGCGACCGTTAACAGATGTGCTCTGTGGAACTAGTTGGCTGTAGGCTGCTCAGTCTGGCTAATTCACAGAGGGAAGAAGGGTGGGACATCTGGATGTAGGCCGTAGAAATCAGGCGAATTCTTTCTCGAAACCAGCTTAAACAGAGTTTACTTTAGTTCTGGATAGGGTAAATCCCAGCAGATTTAGGAAACTCAATTTACCCGTTAGATGGAGAGCTGGTAGCACATCTCCCCTCTCAGAAGAGGAAGTAGTGACTGAGAGAGTAGAGAGTGAAGAAAGGGGGGTGGGGGGGGGACGTAGCGGCAACAACAGAGCATTAAAATGATTAAATCGAATAGTATGAACGCTATTGCCACAAAAACTCCCTCACTCTTGAACAACAAACTGAAAACAACTGCGTTCTTGTTAGAAATGTGCTTTTAGGCTAAAGTGTGTGAAGGTCACTCATTAATTATCCAGTGTGTCTTCATTATGGAGAGAAGGCTGGAGTAAACACCAGCATTAGTAAGTAGCAGTGACTTTAATCAGCTGAGTTTGTGTGAGGATCAGTAGGAAAATATTTACACTCAAATCCTCTTTGCAGATGAAAACCAGACTTTTTTCAAATATAATAAAGATGTTAAATGTACTGATATGTACTAAAACTACTTTACCTTATATCAACATTTTCTGTGCTTATCTTTTTCCCAATACATCATCATGTTCTGTGTATAGTTTCTGCTGAAAATGTATGAATGCCTTCTAGACTGAATTCCTTGTTTGAATTTCTGTTAATTGTAAACATTTGATTATTTCCAGAAGCAGACAGCCATTTTCAACTTTTTTGTCACACTAGTATTTCAGATCACCAAACAGATTTAGATATCAAAGAGCCTTCAGACCGTCTGGATTCCACCAGTTGGTTAGAAAGTGGTGAGAGAAATTAAGCCTTAAAATGTGATGAATCGGATACTTTAGGATTTGATGTGGGGTGGTGGTTCATAAACTTAAAGTTGATTCCTCACCGAAATCTGATGACGGACCAGGTGTTGGTCTGCCCAAGAAAGCTGCGTGTTTTGAATATTTTTTACAAATTCATATTGCTTTTTAGATATGATTGTCCAATGACTGCAAATATATTCATATCCCATCTTCTGCCACATTACTGTCATAAACTTCCATGTATTTTAGAGATTTTATCCAAACGACAAAAAACAATGCATCTTCAACACTGTGAAAGAACAACTAAAGAGCAGAAGTTAACAGATGTTGTTTCAGATCATGAATCTCCTTTCAAATAATTCAGAAATAAGTGTGTCAATGTAATGTTACATAATAAGAATGTATGCTAGTGGGTTGTATCAGTCCTTGGCTCTAAAGTTGCCATCATCAGTGTACTGAGAGTTGTCCACACCGAACCTGTGTAAAAACATTATGGTTTCTTCATCTTCTGAGCGGTCCAGATTCACATGTAAATATTTAACAAAGCCAAATGTACAATTATTCATCAATGGACTTAATTCACTGATGAATAAATATCACAGCCTCGTAGAGAATTCTTTGACGATTTATCCAAAAGTAAGAGAAATTCAAAAACATTTCTAAAAGCAAAACAAAACAATAGATTCACAAAGGATGGCAGTGGTCCTGCTTTAAATATAGATGAGAGGATGAAATATAACAAAATGAGAAGAAATTTAAAATTAACCTTGGTGTTCCAGAATGATTAAATAAACAAATGTGGATATCAGCTAATTCTATCACACGTTCCATCTTGAGAGTGATGGTATGATCCATCAGGTGATCAGCCTTAAACTTATTTTGAGTTCTGTTTATTAAGATGGTGTGATCTAAATTATCAAAGGCAACTGAAAACTCTGTCAGATCAGTTTATTCCCCAGTGGTCTCACAGTTGACCAGCACTTTAACCATTAACTGTTTTCAGCAGTGGAATGAAAATAGAAAAAGAGCTCATCTTTCTTTTTCGTTGAAGTTTAAGAAAAGACGGCGCTATAATCATCCTGGGGACTGAAGAAAAATAGAGCAAAGAGTAGTTAAGAAGTGAAGTTGAAATCAGCCTAAACTTATAGGAGGAAAGATGGAACTGTCAGGCTGAGTTTTACTTGCATAAATTGACTCAAATTAATGCAGTCCCAGCATCAATGTTTAAGTATGTAATTAAGAGTTGGAAGTGTTTCCAAACAGTGTGATTAATCATCTGAATTACCTTAAAACTTAAAACAAATTAGATGAATACTATAGCACTTTTTTTACAGTGCAAATATTTGATTAAATTAAAAAAGAAAAATAAAGAGCTCACAGTTATTCACAAACTGACAGATTAAATGTTCTCCTTGAATTCTTTCTGACTTGCGTTAAAACATTTATTTGTCTCCATCTCCCTTCACTTCAAAGGAAGTGAGCGCTTCAATTCCTAACAACATTACGTCAGGGAACCTATCACCTTTCAGCAACATCAACCTTTCTCTTTAAAAAAAAAACATTTTTCCGTCGTCACTCACCACCATCCCCATGAGGACAAAGTCTCACTTTAAGAGCAGGGAAATATAAAATAAAACGTTTAAAGGCATCGCTGGAATTTACTAAAACAATTAGGGAGCTCTGCAGTGTGGCAGGAGTCTAGACAAGGAGGGAGAAGCACAAGGCCTCTCGGAAGTTAAAAGCACATGTACATCACGTTCACTTTGACTACATTACATCAGTGCTCTTATGTGTTCTCTGGTTCCACAGCTGCTGCTGTCACAGTGCATCAAACAAGAAAATGCTTGTTTTTTATTACATCTTTCAAGACGAAGACCAGGAGGAAGAGCAAAGCAAGACTTATTTCAAAACCAACTTCTTCTGATTCGATCAGCAGAAAATCACAACAAATAATAGAAAATACAATCCTGTTATTTGCAGTGAGAACTTACATTGAGTTTTTACTTTTACATGTTTGTTGTGCATACACTGTACAGTGAACCCCATTCACAGGAGTCAAGAAACATAAATATTTAAGTCAGCCTCTAGAACTGACCGTTTTAATAGTTCAAAACCAAATATGCTTTAATATGCACAGTGGAAACCATCTACAGCAGATACTAATATCTAAAGTCTTCATTTCTGCTCTTATGGGTCCAGCTAGTTTTCATAAAATAAAATAAAATAAAATAAAATACATGGAACTCAAGAATTGGCTTCTTGTCAAACGCCAGCCAATAGCCTGACAAAAGGCATTGCACCTTGGCAGTTCAAGGTTCAACTTCTCTCTTTGCATTTTGTTTTGCATGTTTTAGGTAAATTCTTGAATTTGACAAATTATTTGCAAATAATTCTGAGTTGCATTTCACAGAAAAATCAGCACATACTGAGCTGGAACAAGGCAGGAGACCACTGAACTGGAGCTTACAGCGCAATTAGAGAGTATATCTAAATCCTCCTGACCTCAGTGTGTTTGATGCAGGACAATCAATAATCCAGGATTGTAGTGAGCTAATTTTTGATTTTGGGACCAGAAGTTACTATCAGGCACTTGGGTTGGGGCTGAAACTATCTATTTATTACTGCATGAAGCAGGCTAATTAATCCGAAAAATCAAAGCTCTGCACTTTTACTTCCTTCACAGCCTTCATTACTCGGTCTGCTTCATCAGATGGAAACCCAGACACACACAAACTGCCCAGACCCTTCAGGGTCAAATGAATGTGGTATGATGTACTTTAAAGTTCGTCATCAGAGACATTTATACTTTATGGAACAATAACTCGTCCTTAGAGAATAGAATTCTCTCTTTCAACAATGAGAAGGATGATGAAACGACGAAAACTGACATAATGCAATGCTGGGACAGATGCACTCATGATGCGCTAGAAACTGAGTCAGTTGAATTTACATAATTTCTAAACGGTTGCTTAATTCTGTTAATGTTACAATTACATAATTTAGCCACTTTTATATTTTCCTTCATATTTTGTTAATAAATTTTTAGGCTTGGATTTGGAGGAACTACTTCAAAACATTGAGGTATTTTTAAAGTATTCCGCTGAGGTTTCAAGTCTCATTATATTATTACCTCATGCTGATGACTGTCAAATCCATGTTCTTGTAAAAAAACATCACACCCAGTCTGTTGATCATTTGTCAGAATGCCTGTGTGAAATCAAAGCTTAGATTTCCCTGAATCGTTTGGGCTTCAGTGATAAAATGACGGAGATCCTTCTATTCCAGTGACCCTTGAGACACCCAGCATGTCCAACTTGACTCTTTAGCTCCATATTTAAAATTCACCACCACCAATGTGAGGGTAAAATTAGCTGGCAGTCTTATATTTGACACATAAGTCAAACTTGTAAAAACGAGCCAAACAACTGGTTCTGCGTTGAAAAACAGGTAAAGAAAATGAGTGAGACTCATTGGTGATGCTTGAGGCTGACAGATTGGTGACCATCCATCACCCACTGACCGCCGCAGATTCCACCAAGTCTTGCATACCACTATCAGTGATGCTGCCTCTTGTGCTGCCTTATGAAATTATACACAAGATCATTTTTGCAAATCAAAAAACGTTGCATTCACGTTGAAGGTCTGCATACTATTTACCTAACTTACCACGCAGTGAAATAAGTAGTTCATTCATTACAATGTAGAGTATGGATTATATTGAAAAAGCTCCTGGTAAGATATGCACAAAGTCTATTTCAAATCAATTTATTTGAAATGTTGCATCTTTCTGTCCCTCCTCCTGTGCTGCCTGCTTTAAGTTCCATTTTTCCTCAACAGTTCCTCTGCTAATGAGCTGACTCTCTGATTGGCAGCTGGAGCAGCCACCCAGCCGGGAGTCAGTGCAGCACGGAGACACTCAGCTCGGTTCCCACCACGAGACAGCTACAGACTTCAGGGTGTGCTCAAACTGGAAAACAACATTTGATTCAAACAAACAGGGGGCTTTTCATTTATAACAGGCAGCGACCGATTACTACTTGTTATTTTCCATCCTGGTGTTTCTTCATGTTTTTCAGTTCATGTTAAAGTTTTATTTTATTGCTGTGTAATTATTTTGTGTTTGTGTGATTGACGAGAGGAGTCAAACTACAGGTAAAACCTCTGGTTTCAAAATTATAACCATGATGTCTGGTATGAAGTTACAGTTTTCTATGAAGGAAAAAAAACAATGTGTTTAAGTTTTAAATTGACATTGAAAAGCGACAATGTTTGAAGTTAAGATTGAGTTTTCTAACCCACATAAAATCAGATTCATGCATACAAGTTCAGCTCTGCACGTATAGTTCATAAATCTTTGGAGTGTTGCTCACGTTTCCCATACTGATTCAAACTGTTCCACGGAGAACTGCGTCTTTACACAAAAGAGGAAATTCTAAACACCTAAAGACTCTGAAGTTTAAACAGTTAGAAGCTGTCTTGGTTTTACTCCATTTTGCAAAGGTAGAAGAAAACCCAAACCGGCCACCGGTGAACAAGAATTTATCATATTTCTCAGGAACAATCTAGAACGACCGAGGCTAAGACCTTCTATTAACTACAAGTTCATGGGGATGGCGCTCTTTCACTACCACTTTATAAAGAACTGTCTCAAAATTCCTTAATCACCTAAAAACAAGTAGATGGTTGAAACTTGGATGATTGGCTCCAGCTGGAAGACAATGAGGACAAATACACATCCAGACTTGGAATAGATCTGTCTTCAAGTCCAACAGAATATCCAAGAGGTTTGGATTGCAGGGTCTGCAAAGCAAACAGGGAGGATTCTGGGACATGGTACTGAGTCATAGATGGATCCGATCAGGAAGCTCATCCTGGCTTGTTGACTTGCCAGCAATGGAATCTACTTCACACCTGCAACAAAGATGGCTATTTCTGACCAATAGCAAAGATGGCTATTTCTGACTAAATTCATTCATCGTGGAAACCCAGCATCAAAGAAGGCTACTCTGCTGGATCCAGATTGTCAGATGGAATGATGGAACGTAACACTACGGAAATAGTAATTGACGATTTTGAACCATATGAACTGTGCACCTAAAAATGCAATATTGTTTATCATTATGTTTCATCTTTATTTGAAAAACATATTCAAAATATTTACCCTTATACTAAGTACTGAATACTTAGTGTTCTTGGTCTGTATCAACTCTAACAGGAAAAGTTCCAGAGAACAGAACACAGGTGAAAATTGTTCCTGCCAGTATAATCCTAAAACTGAACCTTTGAACTTCAGGGGAACAGCATTAGCTCGTAGACAATATTATGGAGCAATGTAATTCTTCCATTCATGAGATGTAATACTCATGCTTACGTTGTGTAATAAACAAGTGAAAGGTTTGAGATATTTTTGCACGACTTAGATCGGCAAACATCTCAGTCATTGAGCTATTATTGATTCAGTCAGTATTTCTTATATATCAACCAAGTTGTCAACTGGATTGACACTTTTGAGCAGCCAGTCTGTTCCATTTAAATTTTTTACCCAAAAGATGTTTTACTTACAGATGGTTTCTTTCAGGACAGTTCATGGTAGACGTCTTTCCTACTCTTCAATATCTTATCACCTTTTGGTTTGGAAACCAAACTCCTTCACTGTCTAACATTCTTGTCTGATCTGATGACATTCTAACCAATCTAATTATTTTAAATAATTTTGTCATTTCAAATTCTCGTGGCACTTTTAGAGTTGATGACAAGCAATTTGAAGAAAATCACCTCCTTTCCCTAACTGTGATCTTGTTGTCTCCATTAAAACAAGTTTCAAGACAAAATGCTTTTAAATGTAACTGATCATCCAGTCAACATCTTCAAACATCACAGAAACGCAGGTGATACCAAGTGTAGAAACACTATTAAACTTTAGTGGGACATGCTAGATGTGTGTGCATTAATTATTCATGGCAGTTTTGAAAGGCCTCAAAAGGCAGAAATGAATGCATCAGAGCATGCTTCAGTATTTATGGGTCAACAAACTAAGTTGTGTTTGTTTAGTCTCTTGAAGTCTTTTACGTTAAAGTTTCAAGCATTACTCATTTGTCTTCCCCTCAAGTCGTCAGTTGTTGGACATGGAAGGTTTGTTCCCAGTTCTGAACACATGAATGCTTCAGACCTGCCGATCTGCTGCATTAGCTAAGTTCCAGCTTGGTTGGCCATCACCAACCAATCACAAGCTCTGAGTTATTTGCTATTTTTTGTCAACTTCTTCTTTGTTGTGGCTCAGTGGCTTTCTGCTACACATTTTTTTTTTTGTTTTAAATGTGCAATTGACAAAAATAAAACACTTTCAAACAATTTTTGAAATTTTCCATCTGTGAGGTTAGCATACACATTCTAAACTCTGTGATAAACACATAACCATGAATGTGATCACATTTTAGATCACATTCCTCTTCACCTAAGATAACTGAGTCCACTGAAATCAGAGTGTGCTTTTCAACGCTGCAGGCTGGATTGCAGAACCAAAGGCTTGTAGCCTTCACCTGAACAAAGTGCAGATATGTATCAGGAGGAATTCTGTGTCGCTGTTCTAACTCAGGCTTTCCACATGTGTAACAACCAAAGTTTTCTACTTCATCTTCCACATGTGCGCTCTATAGGAATCTGTCCATTAACTGATTTCTCAGGCCAGTTGGGCTCTGAAATGAACCATGTTGCTGCTGCAACAGTTCATTTTGTCACATTCATTCCACATTCACATTTGTGTATCAGGAGCAATCTGAGTTACAGTTTACAGCTATTTAAGAGGTTAATAATTTCCTGCCCTGACAAAGACTTCGACCACAGGGCAATATTAATTCAAGTTTTCCCCCATAATTTCAAAGTTGGGGGCCAATCTCATTATCATCTAAGTCTTACTTCTTCCTGGCTTTGTTGTCCCAGAGCTGAGCGCACTAAGTGGTGTGTGGGTGCCAGCAGACAATTAAAAAACTCATGGACTCACATTCAGTGTGTAGCTTGCCATTGCAAAAAATGAATATGTCATTAGTCTGGTTAACCCCACAAGTAAATTGTTTTAAATCTAGCCTGCACTATATGCATTATGTGAAGCAAACCTGGAACGGTTCTGGACTCCTTGAGACCTTGCAGTCTGTCCCGCCATTAATTAGAAATTATTGTTCATGGAGCACAAAAGAAAACCTAATTCATTTTTGATTTACATGTCATATTGATTTCAAGCATGCATGACTAACGTAACTTGATCTAAAATGAGCATCTTGGTTCATCAAAATTAATTATCCTCTCAGATGAGATTTAAATATTCTACCATGTTCTTTTCATGTCAATGAAAACTGGTTTAAACATTATTTTATGAGCTAGTAAAATGGAACTAATGTGTGCTGATATTTGAGAAACTCACAAAATGAGAAAGCATTGACCTAGATAAAGCATTTGAACCTATTATCAGAAAGGAAGAAACTACAGCAGCAGAAACATAATGGGTTGAATCTAGACTTTAAACTGGCTACAAGTGATTTGTTTTATGTTTAACACTAAGAGTCCCTTCTAAACTCCAGCCCTCACCTTTAATTATTGACATGGTTCAGCTAGGTGAATTAACAAGGTAAAACACAAATATACATTAATTACACAGAGATTGATGTTTGTAAACCTTTATTTTTGTTATTTATGTTGCTTTTTCTGCCTTTAGGTAATGCAAACATAACATTAAATGTTAAAACACAGCACTGGTCTGGTAAGATGGATGGATTATTACATTAATCTACCAGGTATTAAAAATGTTAAATTATTTATTTGGCAAAGTCTGGCATAGTATTCAAGTACTCATGTTGATTAATCGGCATTTCCTCTTTGAAATAAACAAGAACCAATATAAAAAGACAACAGATTTCCTCAAAGCCATTTATTCCATGCTGGGTTCATCATAACATGACGTTCTTCCAGTAGTGATAAAAACAATTAAAATGAAGAGCCCAAAGAAAGCTATCTTAATATCACTGAATGACTACCGTAAATAAACAAACCCAAACATTAGAACATATAATATTAAAATGTTCAGAAAATTAATAAAGCCAGAAGTTTCCACAAACTGTTTTAAAGTAGTGAGATTCTTCTGATGACTTTAGGGATTTATATTATGTTACCATTTCCATTTTTGAGCATTACATTTTGTTATGATGTTATTCTCTCATCACAAACAAGAAAAACCTGGAATGTGGCTTTGCTCTTTTATGTATGGGGCAGAAATCCTTCATGCTGAAAGGATTGCAATCCATTCAGGGGTGCATAATTGCCTATGATGATCCTAAGCTCATCATAGGATCAAAGCTCCGCCTTGGAGCTTCAGTCTCCAGCTGAGCTCTTCACCCAGCACCCATCCCAAAACCTCCCCCACTTCCCTCCTCCAGACTAGCGACAGCAATTAGCAAACACTTGGTGGACCTGCTAAGCTCATCATAGGATCTACAACGCTGCTAAGCATTTATGATGATGTGTTCAATTTGTGATGATGTGTTCAATGGGGAGTGATGGAAGGAGTAGGAAGTTCTTACAGAGAGAGAGGCCAATTTCAACCTGTCACTTACAGCCATGATGCAATGTCAAGTATTTTTGATAAATAGCTACAGCATTTTTTAGTTAACACAGTTACTTGATTGTTTTATAAGTGACACTGTGTGCCTGGAGAATACATAATACTGCCCCCTCTAAAGGTCAGGCAGGTTCTGTCCAGGTCTCTGTCTGTTGGACTCCTCCATGTTTTTGAGAAGGACATAAATATTTTAGGTTGAGCTTGAAATGGGTAATATTAGCTGAAGACGGGGCAGATGTTAGCATTCTACTGCTTTAAGGATTTGTTCTCCTACAAAATGAGTGTGAGATAACATTTATCTACCGCAGGTCATAGAGTTTTTGGTGATATTTACCTCTTTGAAACATCCCAACTATTCCTGTAGGACACTTGATGTAAATAATACTAACAATAAACAAATAATAATAAAAATGACAAAATATGCAATAAAAGTCTGGTCAATAAACTGATAGCAAGCAATAAGGATTTAGTTTTATTTGACTGAGAATCTATCATTTATAGTAGTAAAAAAAATAAATAAACAAAAACACACATTATAAACAATTTGTTATGGAGACTGATGAATAAATAAACTCTCAAAATAAAGTGGGCACCCCTGAAGGAGTCCAGAGAAGTAAATCACCCAAACAGACACCTCAGTCACAAATCTAGAAACATCACTGAATATAGGGAAGGGAGAAAGAGGTCAGTGATTGGATTAGCCATTTGGATGTGAAGATAAGCTAGTGAGGACAGCCGGCACTGTGCCTCCATGGCCTCCCTGGTAACAAAGCTAATCCATCCATCTTAACCTCAGAGCCTCCGCTTTGATTCCCCTCATCAAACATCCCGCTGCCCCATTGTTAACCATGTTTGCTGCCTATCCTACCACCGCTCTCTGGCCATAACTCTTCACTCTTGTGTGTAGTGAGTGGGTCAGCCATTAATTTAGGTGAAGTGCCACTGTGTCTGCCTGCTGCTGGGCACAGTCAGTAGAGCAGAACTGCTCTCCTGAATGAAAGAGACATGCTGCCTGTCATCTTTCACTTGCCAGGCACTAAAACTCCTCTGGGCCTTCTTTACATACCACTTATTTCCACAGGTCCTCACAGTGACGGGCAAGATAAATTGCAATATTAAGGCTAAACTATCAGCAGGACATTTACTGTGGCCAAAACTTAACTGGATTCATAAGTCAGTTTCAGGAGACAGACAATCGCTGAGGATGCAGTGAAAACAGCAGGGCGCTGAGTCAGACTTGTTCGGTTTTGCTCTGGTAACCTTTACTGTCATAACACCCTCAGATGGCTGATCACTAATTCAGATGTGCATTGTTTATAAAAATGAAGCTCTGTAAAACTCCTGCTTATCCCTAATCCCACATTCTGCCCATTCCAGATGCGGGTAGAGATTGTTGAAGGTTTTGTCTCTGCTTGTTCTACTGTGGGAGAAAGGTGAAGGTGTTCTGCTTTCTAACACTGGCAGTTTGAGATTTCTAAGGAAAAACAGCAAAATGCATGTTTTATTTCTCTGTTACAGCAGCTGTTTCATATTCTGTACCTGGTTAAGCAATTGCTTATTTTTGTTAAAAAGGAAAAAAAAAAAGTAATTTAGTTGAGAAATTTAGTTTAAATAATAATTAGCCTTGACATTCAACATGAAACTACTAAACATTTGTGGTGGGAAATGTGCAGTAAATAAGAGCCTATATAAAAGCTTCTCTAATCACTGCAGTATAATATGTCAGATTTTTTTTTCTTACTGAGTTCAATACTAAAAGGATTGTATTGAGACTGATAGTTTTGATATATTGCATATAAATTAAGTTAATCATACAATTAGAGTTCCATCTTCAGATTTCCTTCCTATGTAGAAAAAACTGTTATGGCAGGTTGAGGCAAAAAAGCTTCTCTATACGGAACTCCTGAAATACCAAGACTTGGCATAACCCCCCCACCCCCAAAAAAATAAAAATAAAAAACAGCTGCAGTTGTAACATACATCTCTCCAACTAGAGATTGAACCAGTTTGGTTTTTGTATGAATCAAATAAACATAACCTTTTTTCTTCCTCGTTATGACAATAAAAGCACTTTCAGGAATTCAACATTAAGTGTAATAACTTCACTTTAACCCTTGCTTACAATGGTTTTGTATTTGCATTACAATCATTTTCCTAGTAAGATTCAAATTCTTCAATTAGTGGAATGAATGAGTGAAAAGAGGCATTGCAAAAACAAAAATAAGGTGCAATTAGTTTCCTTTAATCCTTTATTCAATCTCTCCATTTTGCTCAGTACTGTAACATAATAGTACAAAAAAGAATTATAGCAACATATTGCCTTCAGATTTTCTACCATACAAACTGACAAAAAATCCAGAAACCTTCTGCTCACTGTTAAAGTATTGAAGTGAAACAGAGATGCCTTGTATTCAGTCAGCTAGAGCCAAATTATTTTGTCAAACTGATTAAAAATACATTAGTCTGTTCCCCAGAATTTCAACGTGAGCTCTAAAAAGTATGTTCTCAGGCGTGTTTGTGCATGTGCATGCTGATGAATTACATTAATGACTTGTTTTTGGATATAAAGAATTTTCCGCGATTAAATATGCATTAAAAACTGCTGCTTTGATTCACTCCTCAGATAGCCCACTTCCCTCAGCCGTTGTTATGCATCTTGGGAGCAATGCTTGAGTAACCGAGCATAAATAAAGTTGTCAAATGAGGAGTGTCTTTTTTATTAAAGTGAATTTAGCTTGATTAGACAAATTGAAGTGATCAACATTGCACTGCCAGATTACATCCCTTGACTTTGCTAATCAGCCTGTGGAGGTGGAGCCTTTTAATGGTCATTAGGTGCCAGTAATCATCAGACTGCGGGTGTCTCTGAAGGATGCAGCATGCGGCTTTGAAGTGACTCAGCATGCACTCTGTGAAGCATCCACCAACTCTATTGTTAATTCATTTAATTTTAACTAGAATGTATGCACATGTTGGTATAGTGGAGCTGAACTGAGTCAGGGAACCAAATCAGGACGTCTTCAATGGAAGTCTTTCTTTCTTTTTTAAGCCTCTGCAGAGGAACCCAAGCCCCAGGTGGCTGTGCCTGACAGGTGTTTCCTTGTTTGAACATCAATTTTATTTTCAGCGGTCCTTTGCCCCAGCATCACCAAATCCCACAACAATTACACCTCTGATAAAGTGTTGTGAGTAGGGAAGCAGCTAATGAAAAGCAGCTTGCAGGGCCACTAGTGGGCAGTTACATGTCAATGCAGTAGACTTGCTGCTGGCTAATGGTGACTTGAAGTTTCCAGTACAGGTGCTACATTAACCTTGGTGGGAAAACCTTTAAGCCAGTTCTGTTTACTGCCTTTGCTTTAATGTGGAAAACATTCCTGTCTATCTCAAAGGAAAACCGTCCTGCATCCATGGAGACTGGTAGAGATCTGGTGCTTCTCAAGGACATTCTGTGTATGAGGGGCTGCTAACAAGGATAAACTCATTCATGTTGGAATCCCTTAGTGGTTTGGAATCACGGTATGATGATAATGTGAAATACTAAACACTTTGAAATAAATACTATACTGATGCATGCATACATTTGAAACAGGGTTTTACATAACCTGCATACAAGACAAACAAGCTTTCATTTTCACAGCCTGATATTAAATCAAGCAAAGCTTTTTCTGATTTGGATGATTATCAAAGTTATTTGCATTTGACTAATGCCAGAGTAATGAGCAATAATAAAAACTTTTGTTAAGCTTTAAATCTTACCTACATTTTCTTTAGAGCATCCTTTAAAAGATGATTTTGATCAAATAATCAGTAATTTTTCACACCCTTATAATAGTTTAGTAGAATGTTGTCCCATTCCTCCAGACAGGACTGGTGTATCTGGGGCAGCTTTATAGGGTGCTTTTCCCATTTTTGTTTTTGGTATTGATATTAGGACTTTGTCATGACCACCTCAGATCGATGACATTCTTGTAACCTATTTCATTGGTAAGCATAGAGCCTAATTAGTTGCAAAATGACAAAAGAGAAACAAAGTAAGTGTTCTTGAGAGGCCATCACAAAATCTTGATCTTAGTTCCGTAATAAAAATGTGTTTGTAGAGCTAAAAAAAACTGTTTTTAACTTTGGACTGCAACAGATCTGGCTCAGGTTGTTATGTTCCGGGGTTTTGGTTTCTTTGTGGAGGGTTTTGTGCGTGCTCTCGCCTTTTCCACCACCAGATGGCGCCTAGTCCATCTCGTCGGAGGGCGTGGATGACATCTCTCCACACCTGATGCGAGTTTTGGCTCATCAGCGAGATGTTCAAGAGGAGCTGACTGCCAGTCTTTCGGCGCCTGAGTGTTAGCCAGTCACGGTACCTCTGAGCCCCTAGAAGCTTGCTTCTGGTTCCATGTCTTATTTGCTCCTAGTGAAAGTTTCTTTGTTGTTTCTCCTGCCTCTAGGTTTTTCCTCCTGGCTCCTCTGTTTCCCAGTCCATCCTCGTGACGCCGTGGAAAATACCCACAGGTTGCCCGAGTGTCCATACTCACCTTCCCCGTGTGACAACCATTTCCTCCGGAGTTTCCATGACTGGCAGTCGCACTGCTCCTCTTCCCCGCTGTTCCTGAGCCTACCTGTCCGCCCTCCGACGTACCTCCGTTGCCTCCTGGATCTTCGCCGTCAGACTAACAACCTCTCGGAATCTCTGAAAACCCAGACCCCGGACACCGCAGTTCCATCTCACGTCTTTAACCTGCCGATCACAAGTAAGATCCACCCCTACACTCTGAACGTTATAATTTCCCACAAACATGAACTCATCATTCCCTCTGCCTCCCTAGTGAACTGATTGTTTCCTGACCCTGCCTCTTCCCCTGGACCCGACCCAAGCCAACTATACCTGCTAGCAGTCTCTCAAATAAACTTCTTTCTTATTTTACATTGTCTCCTGCGTCGTGTTCTGCATGTGGGCTTGATATATTACACCCATCATGACACAGGTAGATTCACTCTGTCGGGAGGAAGTGGTCAAAATACTCCAAAGATACTCAGGGAGAAAAAAAATAGTCTCTAACCGAGTGCATTAATATCTGTTTTCAATTTTAAAACACACTGGGGAACAATTAAATATCAGCAACAAAACAACATAAGGAAGGTTTTAGTGGGTCCGATCTCCTACATGTCCGATCTCCACACAGAGGCTGTTGGTGCTGAAAATGTTTTCATGGTCGGAATGGTTGTAGTTCAAACTTGACTGAATAAAGCTCATTGGCTGCACACTTGTGATTGTGTTGGACCAGAAGCTTTTAGCACTGCTACATTACCTGGTTGTGGTCCATTGACTGAGATCCACTGAGCCATAAAGCTTACCTGTATGTAGTCTGGAAACCATATAGAACCAGAGCAGTAGCCTGTTTTTAAGCTGCCTTTAAAAAGAAATAACAGCTTCAGATTTAGTGAACTGCAGCACCACAAACTACAAGACAGAGACACGACCCAGGGTATTTATTTCTGATCTTATCACCAGGCAGAAGGAAGTCAAAGAAAGAAAAATATACTCAAATAAGCAATTTTATAAAACCGGAATAGAGGTTTCCCATGCGACAGCATCTGTTCACATAGGAGCCATAAAATGTTATTGTATAGTCTCTACCAGCGACTTGAGGACATCATTCATGAGACAACTGTTTTAGAACAAGTAATAAATGTCTGTGAAGTGAATCTTTTGCTTTCTCATGTTTTTTTTCAAAAGCCATTTTGGCAGCAGCTCTTACTGGATATTCATGACTTAATCATACTCACAGGCTCCCTTCATCCACCATGACTGATCGAGCTAATAAGAATGGGCGAAAACGTGAGTCTGAAGACGTGCAGAGCTGGTAAAGACTATAACTGCAGCAAAAGGTGATTCTGATAAAATACTGAGTCAGGAGAAGCAAGATGAAAATGCATTTAATGTCTCTGATTTTTATTTGCAACAAAGAAAAAAAAAGAATCCAAAGCACTTATCCTCCCTTTGCTTTGTTGTATGCCCTACTTTTTGTTAGCAATTCCACCAAATCACACTAAAATACATGGATGTTTGAGATGTTAATGTGACAAAGTGAGGAAATGTTCACTATTTCAGCAACCAGACAGTTCAAAGTGATTCAACAAATTATGTTTTGCCATTTTCAAAAAGTTTGTTATAGATTAATGACCTAAAAAACTGAATTCTGCTTCTGCATAGTGATCGAATTTTTCATACTATTGTAACACTAAAATGTCCGATAAATCTGTGTTACCAAAAACTTGGAGGTCGTGGGTGAAGAAAGAGCAGGACAATGAACGGGAATAGCGTAGCGGTCCAGACTTTATTCAACCATCTTGCCATAACAAACCCCCCCCCCAGAACCTCCGGAGGAGGGCCAATAGTAACTCCTCTTAAAGGCGCAGCACAACTCCTTAACTGTGGAACATCTTTAGTAAACAACTGATCTTCTCTAGCACATTACATGAAAAGTAAAAATAAATCATCTTACACTATGTTGTGACATTTTACATTAGACATGATTAAATGTGTCCTGTACTCTTGTTGCACTCTTGAAAAGAACTAAAAAAGCTCATATAGATTTTTGCTTTTGTGCAACTTAAGTAAACAAAATCCACAGTTTGAGCATTCAGCGTGTGTAGTTTTCTCTCTTTCCGTATAATATCACAGGTCATGAACGTTCAACTCCCATCATGCATTGTGTTCTTCTTGAAGGGGTATTATTATGACAGAAATCTATCAAATAAAAAAAATTATAAAAATAAAGTAGTTTGAGCACATATTTAGCCATAAACCAAATTAATTGTTCTAACTAAATACTAAATCAAATAATTGCTGTTCTTAACATATTTTCAGGGCTCTACACTCTATTTCATATTATATAAAGTAATCTAACAAATATAATAGTGCAGTTGGTAGCACAGTTGCCTTGCAGCAAAAAGGTTCTGGGTTCGATTCACGGACCCAGGTCTTTCTGTTTGGAGTTTGCATGTTCTCCCTGTGTGATTGTTTGTCCTGTCTGTCTCTGTGTTACCCTGTGATAGACTGGTGACCTTTGCAGGGTGACTCTGCCTCTCACGCTTTGACAACTGGACACAGGCAGACCTCATGACCCCAATGGGATCAGGGTCTCAGAAGACGGATGAAGGCGGAACACTCTGAAGCAGATGCCAACTTGATTTTTTGTTGACTTTTGTTCACAATATTTTTGGATAATTAATCCCTCTGATAATGAATGCTGTGCAGCTGGAAGGATTTTTGCTTGTACTTTTTTTTTTTATTATTAAATTTTTTTCTACACTTATTATAATGCATAACCATGGTAACACAAGGAGTTGAAAAGGAGGTTTCATGGATGCAGAACCGAACTAGAGAGTGGAGGGAAGGAGAAAGTCCAAACCTTTTCTTCCATCATCTCTCTGCTCCTCTTTCTAAGTGACAAAAGCAAATGAGGCGGAGTAGCATTGCTTACCACTAATCAGGTCAGAACCTGCCTGCCAAAAGAATCACCATCCACAATCACTCTTTAAGATTGCTTAGATCATATGAGTTTAAATATTTAATTTCCCTTTAAATAAATTAAAGGGAACTCAAAAAATGAAGTATTTTAGAGTTGAACTGAATTCCATACCCAGTTCATGTAGGTTTTAACAAAGAACTGAGTCCAAAAGGCTTCCCAGGATAATTTGTGAATATTGTGTTCCTAATTTGAAAACGATATCCTTGTTGCTATTGTTTCAGCTCTTCAGCCTTTTAAAGTTCCATGTCTGCTTTGGCTTCTGTTGTTTTATTGTCTAACCCCGGTCCTGGCTGAGGTTGGTTTTTTACAGGTCATCGAGGTGACATGAGGATGATTGGAACAGAGAACTGGACTTTCGAAACCAAGATTTAAAAAAAAGGAAAGGATCTCAGTAAAAGTGCAGCTAAGAAGAAGTGAACCCATCAGGGCCAAGGTTTTCCTCAGAGTCAACAGCAATTACTCAGCCCAACCAAACTGATTCTCAGTGATATTTTTGTTACATGACTTTAAAAAGTAGGGATCATCAGTGGGTTCAAATTTTCTGGAAATGGTTTTATTTTTGTAAGAAATAGCGGCAGGGTGCCAGGTTGAATGAGATATTCTGAAAAGGATTGATGAGGACAACACGAGCGCAAGTTTGATATATCCATGGTCACTTTGTTAAAGCTGTACACTAGAGAGGCATGTACACTACATGCCTCTCTACATGAGGCATGTAGAGACATGCCTCATGTCTCTACATCCATGAGACATGAGGCATGCTTATTTCGAGTGTCTAAAACATAGAGGAGAAAGGAAAAGTTTTCACATCTTCATGGCTGAAATAGCAAAACATAGAGCAAGACAACTTTTCAAATTGTTCCAAAGTTACTGTTTCTGTTAAAAACAAGTTAACATTAACAGTAATTTATGGGATGATGCTACAGATGTAAGAGGGATTGGTGTAAAAATAGGTTCATACTTCTACCCTCTTCTTTGAACTTGTAAATATACTTTACTGATTTTCTTCCTTTTTGCTTTTCTTTTACATTTATCTTGTTTGCATTTGACTTTATTTTATTACACTACTTTCAATAAAGTCGAACAACAAACTACTACCCTAATAATCCTAATAACTGAAGGACAAAAAACCAACAACAAAAAAAACAAAAAACATTTGAGTATTTTAGCATTTTAGAAAGTCATTTGTAACTAATGGCTACAAATGAAAGGTCTGGGAAAGATGAGAGGAGGCATGGCAGACCTGATCTGCTTGAGTGAATAATCTCACTGGCTTGAATGATCAACTGATTCAGTTATTTTGGATGTTTAACAGAAAAGGTAATGGACCGAGAACTTGTATTAATGGAGAGAATACTCACACTAAATCACCTATAAACCACAGTTAAAGTGTGTTTGCTGATATTAATGCTTCTTGATTTCCTCTAGAGTGATGGACTCTGTGAGGAATAGTTTTAAAATAGTATTTAAAACTATTTTACTGTTTTTCTTTTTGAGTGATGGTAGGAAATTGATTGGCCAGTAAATCAGATAATCTTTGCATTAGATGTGTCTGCTATGTTGTTGAGTTTATACCACCTTTTCAGTCACCATGGTCACATGATACTCCACCCTTCTTCTGGTTTTTATTCCATGCAGGCAAAATAAAATTATTTGAAAGCAGTGGTGTAAAATTCCCATGGATGGTCTTCCAACCATGTTGGATCTATTTTTTTTTCACTCCACAAGAAAGATGAAGATGGCAGATAATGAAGATTTTTTTCCTCATCACTGTTTAATACAGCACTGCTGTGCAATCAGGAGAATGGAGGGGTTGGAGATAAAGTGTACTATTCTGTCAAGAGGCTTAAATATCAGGAGTTGACTGGAGATTATGTGAGGGGATGATTTGCATACAGACACTCCTGACAGAATCGATGAAGCACAAAGTACTAACTCCCTGCTTCACTGCATAAAATAAGGAGGACATTTTCATCCACCAGGAGAGACTTTAGCAGGAGAACAAAGGGCTGCTGGCTACAAAGACACGGTTTAAATAAAATAACTGCAGGTGTCTTTTTTAAACTCTGCCTTCCCCATCTGTCCTGTTTCAACCTCCACCCTCATTGGATTGTATTGGGTGGTGGTGGAATTTTGGTACATGGTTAATGACTGTGAATGGGAAGGAAAATCATGATGTTATTTTGTATTCAACCCTTTTCACCTTGATACCAAAATAAAATTTGAGCCCCCCAAAATCTGGTCATTAATGTCATTGTTGAAAGGAAGCTGTGAAGAAGTCCAATTCCTCAGAGAGTTTGAAAGCCATGGTGTTTTCTTCTACTTCACAATTATCCATTGGTTTCAGTAGTATGAAATGAATTATGAATGTTTTCTGGTGGGACTTTTCCCTCTAAATTGAAAAGATGAATGCTTAATTAGTGAATCTAAACTGAGTATGAGTGTGTATTGTTTTGGGTTTCCACTCAAGTTCTTTTTTTATTGCCCCTGCAGTCCTGAGTGAGATGACCTGGGTAAAAACCCAGGAGGGTGTTGTTTTGTGGTTTTCACCTGACTGACACTCTAAAACGTCATTCAACTCACTGCCCACACACACACTCTGTTCCACTGACCCGTCAGGCAACAGATTAACAGTTTATCGCCCCTTTTTTCGGCATTGCTGTTTCAGTTGAAACACTACGATGCGTCTCTGCCAACTACGACACATCGTATCCTCAACAACCTTTAGAAAACACTTTTACACAACTGTCCTCCCAAAACTCTCCACTTACAAGACAGCAATAAAATAATTATAATAATATACAAAAATAAATAAATAAACTGGCAAAATATTTGAAAATATGACCAATTATCTTATATTTATCCATATAAAGCTCAGCATCCGAGGCATGAAGCTTGTCAGGAAAACTGATCACTTCTGCCCTGATTTTTATTCTTCTGTTTCATCTCTCTGTTTTATTTCTGTTTGTTAATTATATGAAATTGATTTTTGATTATTCCTTAACTATCAGCTATTCCCAAGACTCCTGATCATCATTAAGAAATAAGTTCCTCAGAGTTCTGTCTGAGTAAATAAAGTCAGAATAAGAGTAAATAGAAAAACACTGACTGTCTTCATGTCAACACTGATGATAATTTCTCTTTGATATGTTTGAAATAAACAGCAAAGTTTATGGCAAAATTAGTGATATTTTTGCCTTTTGAAATGTGCTTCTAGTAACATGCATACAGAAATTCTGTATGCATGTTGAGTGCATACAGAGATTCTGTATGCATGTTACTAATAAAATTAAATTCTAAAATGCTTTGATCTCTACCATTAGTTTCGTTCCTGTTGAGTTGCTGAAGTGGAAAGATTTAGCATTGTTTTAACTTAAAATCTTCACAAAATTCCAGAAAACCTACAAGAAAAATAAAGGTCAATGTGAGAGAAAATAATGGTGGTGGAAGGAGGTTTTATGTCCCTATAAGTGAGTTCATAGGTGGATACAGATCTGTTCATCTCCAGAAAACCCTCCACCCAGTCACCCTCCATCTTTTACTTCACCTTTTTAAAGACTTCTTGGACCAGTGAATTGAAAGTGCCACACTCCCCCGATATTACTTTCTGCCAACCTTTTACTTCATTTGGAAGACATGACGCCTTAGGTAAATATGAAGTTGAAAAGTTGGATAGATTAGAATTTGTTGATAATCAGTAATCTCTGCAGCAAGATGTTGCTGCCAGCAGGTACAGCTCGTACTTCTTTTTGCCTGATGTGAATATAAAATAATAAAACAGACAAACAGAAGTTAACTGCTTGGGCTGCGAACGTAGAACAAGCAAAACAAACATTTGCTTTTTTAGTTACACTTTGCAAGTTGTGAGACTTTCTATTTGCCTTCAGATTCTCTGATACTTTGGCCCATATCTCTTCATCACATTGTTGGAACAGATGTGTCAGCTGAACAGCCATTATTTAATGTTCATGTTCCATCACATCCCAAAGAAACGCTCCAGGACTGAGATCTGCTGACTGTCAGAGTCCATTAAAGTAAAGTCATTGTCATGTTGAAGAAAGTGTTTTGGTATGAGTCAGGCTCTGTGACACGGTACTTTATATATATACCGTATAAAGTATACGGTATATATATATATATATATATATATATATATATATATATATATATATATATATAAACAAAACTGCAATGGAAACTGTGACGGAGGAGCCATCACGATCTGATTAGAGTCCGTGCTAGCAAGCCGCACATATGCGCAATCATTAACTTATTTTTTTTTGCAGCTTAAACAGAAGCGGATCATCGTGGGTGCACACGCGGTGTTTTCGTTTCAGTTGGCATTCATTCTAATTTTTCAGTCAAACATTTTCCCGGTTTTCTTTTTGAGTGGAGTTGTTTCCGGTGTGTGGCGCACCGGGAGCGAATTATGTAATATGGTGCTGTCATTATAAAGTGCTGGCTGTTTTCTATTTGAGTGTATTTTGATTACAAATTTATTCATTTTCCTTATTTTGTATATTTTGAGAGTCTGTTTGAGTTAAAAGTAATTGTTTAGCTTTTTGTTTTGCGTGATTGGACTTTCTGTGGGCGGGGCCTGTGGCTTCAAAAGCAGGGCTCTGCTCCACAGGGAGTCAGTCTGCGCCTAGACTCTGGAGGTGCCACAGTGGAGGTGATGCACTTGGACTGGAAGGTACTGCTGTGCTGTTGTGATTTTTAACCTGCCTTGGGCATTTTTGTAAATATTCTGCCTCTGCGATTTTTTGATTCATTGCACTGATTGAAAATAAATTGCACTAAAGTGATCTCTGGCCATGCCCACATTTTTTGTGTGTGGTGGCCCAAGTCATAAGAGAACCCCGTCACAAAACATTTTGTTGGCATTGCACGAGTCACGTAATCAACAACTGGATATTACTGCTGGCTGTAAAGATGACCAGAAGTGATAGGAGGATGATGGATTGGCATGTTTTAATGACTTATCGTGGGAATAAACATATTCATGTGTGATTTTAAATGAGCTCATACCTCAATGGCAAAATTCAGCTTTTTCTACACCACTGGAATATTGACAATGTTTTGTGCTCATTTGTGATGGAAACACAGTTACTGTGGGACGCCATTGTGTTGCAGGAGTTAAGCACAACCCAAATAGGAAGGGCTTAGTTCTCAACATGGCTGTTGCAGGTTCGATTCCCGGCCTGGCGACCTATACAGCATTTTTTACCCCTTCTCTCATTACCCATTTTCCTGTCAATTCACTGTCAAATGAAAGCCACTACAGCCAAAAAAAACTTAAACAAAAAAAAAAAACATAGTTACTGTCATTGTCATGTGTCCTTGCAACTGGATTCAGCATGTAAGGAGGTCTTTAGACTTTCTTTGTTGCGTGAATCGTTCCAGGAAGTGTTCACTGTTCAACTTTTTCTTTATCTGTAGGTACTGGTTCTTAGTGGATCTACTGTAGTCATAAAGCCTCAGAAATGTTTTTTTTTTTTTTTTTTTACCCTTTGATGAAGTGACAGATTTCTCTTTCCCTACTTTAATGACAAGCCATCATCTGACAACTGCGTGTTTTGTTCAGTCAAGATATCTTTGTCTGGTACTATTTCTTTTTAATGTTTTGAAACATTTATGTGAGACTAAATAATTAAACAGATTTTCTTATTCAAAAATAAACCTTTGAACATATATTTACATTAGCAAATCCATCATGCAGTATTTCTGGCATTTATCAGACCTTTTTATAAGAGTATATTATTTATAAGATCAGTGTTTCTTGTACATCCTGACGCTTGCTGCCAAACTGCCATTGGAAACGGAGCTTTGATTCTTGCTCCTTTTAAATAGTGGAAGGGTATCTTTTTTTTTTTCTACTGATTTTTTTTCTTAAAGAACGATGAAAAGCTCCCTTCCCAGCTTATCCCGTCACAAAAAAGGACGACTTATCTTTTCAGTGAGATTCTAATTTATAAAAAGCCAGAACCACACTGGCAGATGTGCTTTGCTTTCATCAAGCCGACTCTTATTTGCTCGGGTTTATCTTCCAGAAGAGATCCACATTGTGACCAAAATACATTTTACAACTGAGGAGACAAGCGGACTGAATCCAGCTACGGAGTCACATTCAGCGCTCCTTTGTAGATGGTGTGCAGACTGCAAAGTTGTGCATTAGTCAAGGCTAGATAACGCTGAGCTGCTCTTTATTATGAACCAAAAACAAACACCCTGCTTTGCCTAATGCTCACTGAAGGCACTGGGGATTTGGTTAGGCAGCTCTCTCTGAGCAGCTGACCTGTCAAGCTTTCAGTTGATCTTTTTATACCTTTGTTGTGATGAGTATTCAAGAAAACATTGTGTTCTTTGTGTTGTAGATTAGGTGATACCTAAACTGTAACTAATGCCTGAAAGCTTACTGTGCTGGAAACTCACTCTCCTCACCAAGACATAGAAAATCAATGTCAGTGCAGTCAGAAAAGCAGGCATGCACAAGTATCCCACGCATTGTTTGACTACAATATGTTGATGTAAATGAAAACCCACTTCATGGCCTACAAACTGATAAAAGAAATTTTTCAGCACATTGCTGACCATGTCCAAGATGTTTTAGATCGCAGTGTCAAAGTCAAATCCGGCCCACCAATACTGTTTCTGTGACGCTATAGAAACCAGAGCAAGGGTGTCCAAACATTTCATCTAATAAATTAACTAAAATTAAGCAGATAAAGTTGTGGGTTTTTTACAAATATTTTGTAGGAAAGAAACAAGGATCAATAATTGTAGATCCAAAGCTTAAAAAGAACTTTCACATTTGCTGCATTAACATAAAAGCATGTAGTTTTCCTTTTTTGTTGGCTTTATTAAGTTAATTTATTCTTAGTATAACAATAGGATTTCTGTTACTTTCTATAAAAACGCTTGCTAAATTTAGCTAAGTTTAATAAGTTAAAGAAAAAACTTAAATAAAGTTGGCGTTTCAGTGAAAATCTCTGGATAGACTTATTATAAAAGCCTAGATGTAAAATGACAAATACTTTACAGTTTCCACTGTAAGAAAAACATATTGCCAATGGTTTTATGCTGGTTAAAAAAAAAGTCTCCATCTGCATCCACTGCCTGTTCTAGTAGAGACAAATTTTTATACTTCATGAGTGACAGTTGCATGAAATCAGTCCAAGGGCCAGAAATGGCCCCTTCTCTAGAGAGACACATGAAGAGGACCTTCAAGATAATGGCTATGTGCTTAAATATTATTTCATCAATTGCATCAGAGTAGTTTTTCACTGCATATTGTCAAATTACATCAATACGAAATACAATGTTGTCCAAATTGTGAAAGATGAGTAACGCTATCAATAAATGCTCGTCAGTCGCCATGGCAACACTTGCAAGAATTCCGTACTCACCAGCAGGTGGGGGGATGAAGAGGAAGGGTGGCGGCTGTGATGAAGATGGCTTTTGGGAAAAGTAATGCCCAACAAAACAATTTGACAAACATAAAGATGAAACTCTAAATAACCTATTTATACAATTTATCAGCCAAAACAAAAAAAACAATTGATTAGTCTTTATCTTCACAGCCTCCCCTGATGTAGAATGAGTTTCTGCACTGCTATAATGCCGTTCATAATGGGCAATGAAATGATCCCACATTGTGGAAGCTTGCTGTTAGGTCCAAACTTTGCTGTTCAATAGAATGAATGAATTGTGCCGAACCACCTCACTCCAAACATGGCCCAAAGCAATAAAGCATTTGTTATTTTTGAAAATGCTTGCTGTGAATGCTTGAGACAAAAAACATTATTTATCTTGATAGATGTGGTTCTATTAACTATGATATTAAAGAGATACTGGAAAGTGTAGTTATTAAAGATGAATACTTTGTGCATCTTTTTTTATTATAAGGAGATTGAAATATTTTACCCTAATTAAGAATAAGTCTGTCTGCATCAGTGGCCAAATTTACATCATTCTTGAATTGTACTTTAGCCTATGAGACACACTGTAAATTCTGTTTTCATGGACCATATTTATGTTTACATTAAAATAGCTTAAAACACAGCTATTTTGTATTTCTGTTTTTCTATGGGGAAATGCGGGTATGTGCGCGCGCTCGTGTGTGTAATGACTAACAGAACTACACCACACAGAATCACGACTGGATTACAGCTTCATACTTTCATAAATGATGTATGCACTTGTTTTAAGGGCTATCTTTTGTTTTCTTTATTTTTTCTTACTGCTGTAGCACTAATGACGCTATGAAAATGTTGTGATATTTTCAGTTAGAAAGAACCTTATGCCTTAAAACAGTAGCCATGGTGAACATTTTTGTTGAATGGTCCCGACTCAGCAATTCTTCCTCAACACACAATTAAACATCAGCATCAACAACAGTCCAGTTGTTACTAAAATTCTATTCAGGGGGTTGATTAAGTTTTTAGAAAACCTTGGTCATTAAAAATATTATTGAATGTGGAATCAGAATGAAATGCTCAAATATTGGGTTTATTAAGCCATTTAAAATGCTCTGGTGCTCGATTTTTGCTTTTTAAACACAAGCAATTTTGAAGTTGGACAGACAGAACTACAGTGATATAGTGTGGTAATTTTTGTTGCCACTATATTTTAGGTTGTGTTCAGTCATTTCGTTCCACTTAAGATGCACTTAAAGACAGACTAACATTCAATGAGTGACATTATAGTGGAAGGTCCATTCATCATTAAAATCAGTTAAGGCTAAAAACACACTTAAAGGCATATTCACCCTCTTAATTTGGTGATGTGGCTCACTTCCCAGGGTGTGTGTGTGTGTGTGTGTGTGTTTTATGGAGCAGCATAAAGTCGCTTTTAAAAGGGTACACAGTCCTGCCAGGTTATTGTGACTAGTATAATGACCAGCCTTATATATAGAGGCTGTTTATCTTTGATGCAGACATGTGGCATTTGATTCAGGATCTTGCTGTCTTCCCCTCTCTCACTCTCTCTCAGCTAGTTTCCGCTCTAACTGTTGATGACGGGTACAAGTGTCACAAAGTCTCTCAGAGAACAAATTAAAAAGCACTTTTCCAATTTGAATGTGACAAATATCCTCTACTCTCAGATTGCAAAACCAAACAAATCTGTTCCAAGAAATATATTAAGAAAATTTAAGCAGGTTGCTAAAGTCTGCTCAACCTTCATCTGATACTTGTTGAGGCAGGTTTTTAATTAAGTCAGTCTTCTTAGGCAGACATCTGCATAAATCTGGATAACTGTAAGCAGGCAGCATATGTCCTACTGGCATTTTCTTTGCAGCTACATCTAATTGCACGCTAAGTGCATATTTCAGAATGGGTATAAAGGACGGAATATAATCGTATTATGAAATATGTGTCCAAATTCTGGGGATGCATCCTTCAAACAACCCTGTAGACTCTGCCCGGGCCCTTCATAGATCATTAAGACCTTAAGTAAGCAGCTTCAAGTGGATCTATTTTATTCCCACTGTTATCTCAGCATATGTCCTGTAACTTGGCAACTGTGATGACTCTACACACAGGCTGGTAAAAATGAAGCTAGAAATCTTGATGGGCTTGTTTTTATTAGTTATTCCATCCTTTCTTCTTTTTTATTCGTTTTTACAAAATTATGTAAAAAGACATCTTAATGGAGATGACGAGAGTGTATAGGTGCACTGTTTAAAAATTTTAACTTTTTTTTGATATACTTAACATTTAAAACTGCTTCGTCTTTCTCCACCTTTGTTGCAACAACAAAAATGCCTCGTGAAAGCATGCAATGAATATTGGGATATAATGAGCCGTCCAGATGCCAGAGCCTCAACTGACTCCTCTTGTTGTCAAGGAGAAGTGGCTCTACTCTGAGTCCCTCCCAAGCTTCTCACCCCGTCTCGAGGTAAAGCCCTGGCATCCTACAGAGAAAACTCATTTTGGCCATTGTATTTGTGATGTTTTTCTTTTGGTCATGAACCAAAGCTTCTGACCATAGATGAGAGTAGGAACGTAGGTCAACTGGTTAATCAAGAGCTTCTCTTTTTGACTCAGCTCTCTTCACCATGACAGACATGTACATCACCTGCTTCAGTACAGACACTGTGATAATCTACCTGTTGATTCCTGCTTCATTTGCCCCTCATTCGTGTTGTGCACAAGAACCCGAGATACTTAAACTCCTGCACTTGGGGCAGGAAATCCTCTCTGACCCAGAGGAGGCCAGGGCCTCAGATTTGGTCTTGGTCTTGAGATGCCAGATGTTTTACCAGAATTACTGAGAAGATGAGATGGAAATTAAACAAAGCTTTGCCAACAGTTTGGCAGGAATGCAGAAGATGCAGCAGTCGTTATGGTCACTTGAATCTGAACTGGAAGTTTTGGACCAAAATTGCAAAAGATATACTTGGCAGAAAGAACTGATGCTGAAATTATTAACCAGACTAATTGTGATTAATCAATTGTTGGAATAACCGTCAAATAGTTTAGTAATCGATTAATCAATAGCTGGAGTAAACAGAGTCTAAAAAAAGGCCATTTTGCTGATAGTACAACATAAACAAAGAAGTAATTGAGACAAAATTGTACAGAAGTATATAGATTATTTTTTAATTTAAGATAATCTATTCTACCTAAAACTTCTCAAGTGGCAGTTTTAGCTTCACCTGGTTCAAATTCTATTCAATAAAATTAGACCTGTTTTGATATTCAGTTATTAATTGGTTAATCCAAAATATGATCAATAGTCAAGCAGAAATGGCTTTTCATGTTAGAACTATATTTGTAGTTGAAGATCCATCCTGTGCTGCAAATGATCAGGCGTTCGCTATCATTGGAGTTTAGGCAATGGAATTTTTATTTTCTCATTTAAAAAAATTAAATAAGTTGTTTATTTGCATCTTTTAATGCACTTCTGATATTGTATAAGAAATGAATGGAATAATCCAAAGATTGGGTTAATATTTTTATCCATTAATTGTTGGAATTATCGATAGAATAATCGATTACTAAAATTATAATGAACTGCAACCCTGAACCTGCAGAGTGATAATATTTCCCATCATCAGTGAGTTCAAACATCCAAATGAACAAAACCAAGACTTCACCTGAACAAGTCCAGAACTAAACATGATAGAATATCTGCTGGCTCACCTGGAAAGCATTGGAGACAACATAAGGGGAAAAATATAGATAAATGAAGATGTGCAATGCTGATATAATCCAATGAAATAAAGTTAAAACTCAATCACAAGCTGTTTCAACAGGATTTAAGAGGCTGTTTACCCTGCTAACAGATTTTTGTAGTTTTTTTTTTATTTCTATTCCCTCAGGAAAATTGTAGTTTGTTTGTGTGACTTTATGAATAAAATATTAAATTATTTTTCATGCCCATGTACTTCACTGGAAATGTAACAGAAAGTGTGTACACTTTTGAGATCCATCTTTACAGCTTTTCCATGTTTGTTTTTTATTTTTTAATGTGGAAACTTTAAATCAAAAACCATAACCCACCCTGCTGCTCATTATAAACATATATACAATAAGAAGAGATCAGCATGAAAGAGGCATTCAGAACCTATCCTTTACTGTCATCATTTTGAAATCCCATAATGCTTTTTTTTGCCTCATTAATGAGCAGCAGAAAGTATACAGGGCAATTTAAATGCACACAATGCACAATGACACATATACAATACAGCTATGTCTCTGGGCCTTTAAGTGTTATGAGAATATGAAAGCTTCAGAAATGAGCGCTTTGCCTCTTTTTCTGTTCTCTTGATGGTTCACAAGTTCTCTCATGCCTGTCTGCTCTTCTTCTGACCTTTTCAAAGTTATACATACAAAATGAGTTTTTTTTCTTCCTTCAGGAATGAACCATTTGGGAGCGATTCCATATTTTAGAAGATACTTTCTAGCGCTCCACGGATTTTCAAATGCCCATCGAGTCTCGCTCTGCATGAGTTTTTTTTTTTAAATTTTTTTATTACTTCTCAGCCTTGCCACTCCACACTTCAGCTCTCACTTTACATCTAATATTGGGCCAGGATTTCAATTTGATGTCTGACCTTTTCCCAGCTACATTCTTCTGGAAAGCGCGGGCCACATTGTGCTCTGAGGACTTTAATTCCAGGCACCAAACATCTGCTAACAGAAAAAATCCATCTCACTTCTTCAAACTAATGCTCGCTGTCACAGTGTCAGAGTTTTGATGCCTTGGAAATGGAAATTATTTACAGGTATTAGATAGCGGCCCGCTTGACATTCGGCCTTGAGCAATGCCTTTTTCCGTAGCAGCAATCTGACTGTTGACTGGCGTTTTCTTTGTGCTTGTTAATATTTTCCCCCCGCTGTTTGTGGAAACAAATCACCTGCCTTGGAAACATTGTCAACAAAGGGCAGAATTATTCAAGAAAGGGGGTTCTGGTACACCTGGGGCAGGGTGGTAGAGGGGCGTCTTGGTGGCAGGTTGCTGAGTGAGACGGCGTTCCATTCTTCCTGGTGAACAGCTCCACACATCACGGTTGTGTAACGGATGTGCTATCTACACGCTCTCTTAGTCCAGCAGGACTCAGCTGTAAACCTGACCACCCCACCTCCCCACCAATGCATTTGTCCCGTTCCATTTTTTTTCTCCAAGCACCCACTTGATTAAGTCATCTACTGCAATTACCCCTTATTTCACAGACCTCGGCATCAGTTCACTCATGTGCAACTGGTTGCTCGACTTCCTGACCAGTCGACCCCAACACGTCCGGCTGGACAATCACTTCTCATCCACCATCATCATAAACACCGGAGTGCCACAAGGCTGTGTGATGAGTCCCTTCCTCTACTCTCTCTTCACCCACGATTGCAGACCTGTTCATGGCTCTAATGCCATCATCAAGTTTGCTGATGACATCACGGTAATCGGCCTCATCAGAGACAGGTAGGAGGTGGACCGTCTGGCCGAGTGGTGCGACAAGAACTACCTGCAGCTGAACACCGAGAAGACCAAGGAGCTCATCGTGGACTTCAGGAGGAACGCTGACCTACACCCACCCATCCACATCAAGGGAATAGCAGTGGAGGCGTGTGAACAGCTATAAGTTCCTGGGAGTCCACATCTCCGAGGACCTGATCTGGACGACCAACTGCTCCAAACTCATCAAGAAGGCGCACCAGCGCCTCTTCTTCATGAGGACCTTGAGGGAAGAACCACCTGTCCTCAGAGATCCTCACCAACTTTTACCACTGTACTATTGAGAGCATCCTCACCAACTGCATCACAGTTTGGTACGGGAACTGCTCTGTGTCCGACCGGAAAGCGATGCAAAGGGTGGTGAAAACTGCCCAGCACATCGCTGGGGGCATCGCCTCCCTGCCATCAATGACATCTACAGGAAGCGGTGTCTGAAAGGGCCGGCAAAATCACCAAGGACTTGACTCACCCTGCACACACACTCTTCTCTCTCCTGCCCTCTGGGAGGCGTTACAGAAGCTTACGGACCAGAACCACCAGGCACCGGAACAGCTTCTTCCCCACAGCTGTCACGCTCCTGAACGCCTCCTGACACAAACTATAAGGACTGTACCCCCCATCCCTGGACTGTTCCCCTCACACACATACATGATCTATATACAATCTTTATATAATCTGTAAATCTAATTTCCCATTATTTAACCTGTATCATAAAACAACTAATATATATACAATCCATTCTTCATATTCCTGTATATTCTGTATAATCTGTGTAATTTGTATAATATGTACATCTTTTTTTTTTTTGCTTAATTTTTAAATTTATTATTCTCTGTTTATATCTTCATACACCTGTTTATAAATATTTATATCATGTATAGCACTTCTGGATAGATGCAAAGTACATTTCGTTGCTTGCACATGTGACAGAGCAATGACAATAAAGTTGAATTCTATTCTATTCTATTCTAAATGGCAGCAGCCATGCTGTCAACAGCATGGGAATTCTGTTCAGCACACGCACATGTGTGTGTGCGTGTGTGCGTGTGTTGGACAAGGTATCAGCTGTTTTTAGGCTTGAAAAGCTGAGCTCCAAAATGAATCACTAACACCACTGCTTCCTCCTAAGTGGTGATTTTGCATAGGCTTTAAGATTGAGAAGTTCTACAGTACCTGAAAATACACACAAAATTTGTCTACCTACCCTTTACTGCATTCATGTAGTTAGGGAATATAGGGAAAAGAAATCCACAATTAGTTGATGTCAAGCAAATGCATAAATAGATCTTCGGTGTGCAAATTAGCACAATTAGAATAATTAGTCTCATAAGTTTAACCTCAAGATGGCAGCAAATTGTTTCAAATGGAGCTGCTGCATGTGACTTTCATAAAAATATATTTTTTGCATATATGCTAAAACTATCACTAGACCTGACAGTAGAATATGAGATGGATTATCTTTCAAAAATATCGAACTCCTCTGCCTTAGTATGGTTGTTAGCATGAGTTAGCTTCTGAATTCAGAAGAAATACCGTAAGCACATGTGTCCACAGTAGGGCAATATTGAGACTAAAAAGAGGTACAGAGGAAGAAGTAAATGGTTTTGATTTCTGGTGTTGTGAAAAGTATTAACTCCCTCAGAGGTTTCTTCTGATTTAGCTTTTTGTGACATTAAATGTTTTACATTATTCCATCTTCTACAATATGGAATTAACATGATGGATTAACATTATTCTACATTAGAATAATGTTAATCCTACAACATTAGGAATAATATTCAAATTGTTTAAGAACATTATTCCATCTTTTTCAACTTGGAAAAATGCAAAAACTAAAGTTATTTATTCCTCTGTCAAAAACTCATGGAAATAAAGTATTTATTGTCATTATGGCAATCAAAGACTTTTTGTCATGTTTCCATTAGCATTTTGACAGTTAACTGTGAAAAAGTTTTTACCCCTTTCATGTTAAACAGAATTATGTGACTTTTTATTGTTTAACTGAAACAGATGGGTGAGTTCGAATTGTTCTTGTTTTTATGTCTTTGCTTTGGTTATCTGTGCATCTCAAAGCTGATTCAAAGGGCGCACCATTGGAACAGTTAGAAAACAAAAGAAAAAGCTTTTGTTTTTGTTTTTCCACAAACAACAATCACCTTTGTAAGTAAGTGGCGTTACTTTTTATTTTGATAGGCTAAAGCAAAGCAGGAAGCATAAAGAAACTCAATAGGTTTGATTTTGGATATTCGATGTGCAGTAAATGCAGATTTATTTGATGGCAGATTTTGGTGCGCATAAAACACCAGTGACTCGGCTCCATTGTCTTTGTAAAATCTGAATATTTTCAAACCGAAACAAACATGGAAGCAGATATGCATTTTTAGTCTTTGAATTCTATAATGAGTTTGCATGTATGGTGAGAAATTAAACATATTTTTTTCTTTATCATTATTATTATTGTTTCATTTCAGCTCCATTTTGCCTGCCGTGATAGTGGCCTTTCATGATCACAGCAAACCCGAGTTAAGTTGAAACGCAGCATGAAGCCGAGTGTAACAGATAACACACAAAGTTATTAGAGGAAGAAACTATCAGAGGCTGTTTTGGTACAAAACCAGATCCTGTCGCAGCAGCCAGCATTAAGTTTCCTGTAATATGTTACTATTCTTGTAGTCTAACATTCCCACCAACAAGACTGACTGGTTTAAAGATTGTATTAGGCCAGTGTAGTTTTGGATATAAATGACATAATAATTGCTTAAGGAGAGTATTAATAAAACTTGTAATTTATATCAAGACTACCAAGTCAAAGCACCACAAGATTATTCATACCATCAAGTTTCCTGTTTTTCTGGAGACTACTGTAATCATATTGGTCATTCCCTCATCCCCTGCAATCTCCAGTCAAACCTCCACTCTCCCTGCAGGCTTCTTCAACACCCACCCTTCCACTTCTCCTCCCTCTGACAATATGAAGCCCCAGCACCTTACAACCTTACAAAAAACAAACTTGCTACCCTGGTAGTTCACAACTAAAATTGCAGGCAAAAAGATGAACAAATTACTGTGTTATTTTACTAAGTTTGGCAAAAATAAAGTAAGAGTGGGCAATATTCTGTTATTGTTGCTGAAAAGACATGACCAAAAATATTTTAGAAAAATTATGATTATGTATCGCTGGTGTTCCTTTTAATCTGTCAAACCTGGAAGAAACTGTTTTCTTGAAAATCTACATCTGATTGACCTGTTGTCCACACAAATCACACTACTTTGCTTACTTCTGTATAATATTGCGTCTTTAGCTAATTGTTGAGCAGCTTAAAAAACAAACAAACAAAAAAAAAATACCTAAAATACTTAAAGTTGACATGCTTGCCTCCCAAGCCAGACAGTTTGGACTCCTCTGGTTCAAGCACTTTAATTACTTCAGTAACTGCTGTGCAAAGGCTGCATTTAAGACAAAGCACAAAGCAATCAAGTGGAGTTCTAAAATGGGCAATTATTTACAAAGAGCAACATTATAGAGCTGATGGTAACACTTTAGAGCTCTGCAGCTGGAGTGAGAGTCAGGAAGAGAGATGCAGCTCAGCTCTCAAGTTCAGGTTATTTTAAGACATAAGAGATTTCTTTTCCAAATGAGTTAATAAATGAGAGGGAAGGGGCTGGGCCTTGAGAAGGATGATTAGGGATTCATTAATTATCCTTTTAGTATTTTCGACAGCGTCAGGAGTAAGGCCTTGACTCGCTTCACTCCTGCTTCTTTGCAGATGTGGATCTCTTTCTGTCTGGTTTCAACATTCAGTCATTGAGGACTTCTGAAGGAGCCGTGCCACATCCCATCCCTTCACCTTCCCGTGAAACGCCGTGTAAACACGAGAGCATGAAGGTGATTAGATATCACTGGCAAACTTCAGTCGGATTATAACTCGCCACTGAGAAACTGAAGGGTTAACAAATCTCTTCAAATATTTCCGGACAGAATATGTAGTGAAGATGTATCCATCATGAAATTCATTCTGTCATCTAACTCGTCCATTTCTGTGATTGGTCTTCAAAGACGATGATGAAAGGTCTGGATAAAAGGAGCCATAAATAGAAACACTTTTGAATCCCACTCTGTAGGAACCATCAGATTTCTGCCAAAGACACCTATCAGAACCGCCAGGCAGGGTGTGACGTACCAATCTGGGCCCGGCAACCAGCAGCCCCAGCTGAAACCTCACACACAAAAAGGGTTCATGGTGTGTTTCCTCTGTGGCTAACATGAGATCAGACCAAACACACAAGGGTTTACGTCTAGTTGTTCTTACACATTTATTTTTATTTTAAACATGCTATATCAATGAGAGAAGGAAGTCAGAAGTCAGTCTTTGTAAATTTATGCACACACACCTTTTAATAGATGCGTGGGTGCGTGTGTGTGTGTGTGTGTGTGTATGTGTGTGGGGGGTGTGTGTGTGTGTGTGTGTGTTAGATTTATTAAAATGATGTTTAATAAATCAGTTTAAACCTGAGTTATTAAGCATAATGAAAGAAAGAAAGTGTCAGAAGGTTCTGTCAGAGCGTTACAGAACATGTATTTTATATCAAAGGACAGAAGAACATTTACAAGACAGAGAAGCAGCTTCTCAACAGGCTGCTCTGAAGGGTTCTGTATTGGTTCTGTAACTGTTCCTGTTGGTTGGTATGACTCAAGTGCAGCGAAAGCAAATGACAGATGCTGAAAATGTTCCAACTCTAGTTTCCGATTTAGTACCGGTCTACGAGATGTGGATTCTACCAAATACTAACGAAATGTATATAAACCCTGCATTTTATATTGAAAAAATATGGCTAAAAATATCTTATTACTTTGCTCATCTGAAATGACCAAAAACTAGGATGCACATGTAAAAAAAATCAACTGCAGCAAATCTTCTTTGTTGCAGTTGGTTCAGAAAGTATAATTCGTAATTATAAATAGCATAGAAAAGTAATAATAAAACATGACATCGCTTTATTATTATAAATAATAATAAATACTATATTATTATAATAATATATTATAATATTGGGTGAGCTTGAAGACAGGTGGTAGAGCTCAAACGTCATCCATGCAGCAGAACGGCTTTTAGTTTTTCTACCGTCCATACTAATTCACCTCACTCCCACTCAGCTACAGGATGTTGACTAACATCCTCAGTGGAATATTGTCTGATGCAAAGATATAAGCGATATAGCTGGAACATCCACCCACCCACCCACAGTTTTGTCCACTATATAGTGACTCAGCCACAGCAGTGCCAGAGCTCTTGACCCTGGACTGAAGCTCTAAATAAACATCAGAACATTCCTCAGTACACACCTGATACTGAAGATACATGCAAAAAGTCAATGTCAATGTCAAATTTATTTATGTTGCGCTTTAAAAACAAGTTTAAAATTGCACCAAAGTGCTGTATAAAAACAATAACAACATAAGTTGATGAAGAGAAAGAGAAATATTACAAAAAAAGTCAAAAATTAAACACTAATATTGGTTTTCTTATGTGTTATTCCTGAGATTTAGACCCCTACTGCCTGACCTTAAGGTTAAAAAAACAACTGTGGTTTATATTAGGCTACTTATTAAATCCATTGTCTTACTTTGATCGAATTTCTTTTTTTTTTCATGTTTGTCACATTGGAGCCTGATTATAGGCCAGAAGTCACAGATTCACCCCTCTGAGGTTTTTTGAGGGGGAGAATATATTTAAAATGAAAATGCAGCTTGATGAGACCTGACACTCTTTTGGCTGGAGTTTGCAAAGCAGCCAATCCATGAGCTCTATTTTAGTGCTTAAAAATGATCATTTAATTGTGCCTTGAATGTTAAAAGAAGTTGATGTTGCATCTCTTCTTCAGATAAATAATTTTACAGAGATCCCACACAATGAGAAACAGATTTGTCTTCTGTTGTCTATCTCTGTGCTTCCCTGCTGTTGTTCCTGGACCAAAGTGGCTTCCACTCAAATTATGTGCAGGTGCGGCCATACTGCCAACTACTGCCAACGCTGAGTCAGCTCTGCTCCGGTGGCAACCTAATTCCTCAGCTCAGTCCTCCACTGGAGACTGTGTTGCTTTTTGTTACGCGCTCTTCCATGTCTTCAAGCCTTCTTCACTGCAACTGATCAGGAAACATTTTCTGGAACATTCTTACAGTTTTTTGTGATGATAAATTGCCTCTTTTTAGACCAATAAAGTTCTTTGAAATAAACTCGTATGGGTCTGGTTACTAAGCAACATTTCTTTAAAATCAACATAGCATCTGACTCACCACAAAATGTCTGACCTGTTAACCAATCACAGTCTGGACTACAAAGGCTGAAGAAGCAGCATTAAAATGAGCAGGTCATTTTTTGCTTTGACCCGTTTCTTTTCTGTCAGCGTTCTGCTTTTTGGGTTGCTTTGTAACAATTACATTCTCTAAGAAGTTAAAAAGCATCACCTGTTTCCTCCCTAATTCAGCACCAGAGCAGAGAGGAGAGCAAACTGTCGCTGTAGTAGCTGCTTTTGACTCCAGGGATTTCTGCACATGGACAAAGGCTTTTCTCTGACTTTTTGATGTGGTCTTGAATTTGAACCTCAGTATTTCTTTCCAACTTCCACTGAGGCACCAGCCTTCTCACTGCTATATTATCAACTGCGTGGAATGTGGCAAGAGACAAAAATCCAACACATGCTTTATAGGAAGCACTTGACAAAGAGTTGAATTCTTTGCTTGCTAAAAATGCCTAAACGACATGTAGAAACTTTTCTGTGTTAAATTGTGTATCCTGTACTGTTCAGTGTGCTATTTCTATTCATCACCCCTCAGTCCACCGTGTAGCAGCACATTCCACACACCTCACCTTGGAATGATGTGTCCAGACCCTCTGGACAAAGTGAAGTGTAGAACAATGGGATGCTTTTTTACAGGGTTGCAATAATTCACTACTTTTTTATGTTATCCATACAAAAAAATAGCAAAACAAACAAACAACAACAACAACAAAAAAAAAAACATAGAAATTTGTGTTCATGCCAATAAGGGTAGAATTACTTTTACAAGGAACTGTAGAAAAATACTGGCTTATTGCCAGAACTTGTCGTCATAGTTTAAGATTAGATACAGAATGACAAAGAGAAAATAGTTTGTTTTCACAGTCTGCTTTTGTAAATAACTTCTCTGGTTAGAATATATTGTTTCCCTTCATAAAGATGTGGCACGTTCATTGCAAAGTCGAGAGCGGAGGCAGCTGGAGTTGGGCGAGCTTGCTTACAAACCCTATTATTATTATTTCTTTCACTGTGGGCTTTAAGCGACAATCTGGAAGTGGAATCACAAATAGCACAAGGGGGAGAAAGAGAAGAAACACTCAAAAACAACGGTCTTTGAAATAATTACCAAACTAGAAGTGTTATGGCAAATTTAGGAATAATTTCTTCCATCTTGAAAGGAAAACAGACATCAAACTGGGATGCCATTTGCTGTGCCTCACTCTCAGTCTTATCTAAGGCTGCCTTATAAGAGACCACTTGGTGGGCATGTAATTAATTTCATTTTCCAAGCAGCAATACACTTACTGTTGAAGAAAAATAAATCTGGAAGTCACTGTGATAAATACAAGTTATTGGTGGAAGATGAAAAGTAAACTACGCCACTGCTGCAATTGTTTCTACATGTAGCTGGTGTAGGAACATATTATAGCCTTCAGTTCTCCATTGTTGAGTTTCACTCCATTGTCTGGTTTGGTTCTAACCCAGTCGGGTGTGTCCCCTTTGGCAGTGGGTTCCTTACTAAGTGGGCAGGAGGAGTACAAACATGGGTGGCATGTGACAACAGAAATTGCAGTCAATGTTCTGATGTCATGTCGGGTATGTCGAGCATTGGGTATGTACCCTTAATGTTCACAGATACTGAGGCGTACTGCACGTATTCTGTACACACAGGTTCAACGCACAATCCGGATAGTTGAGATTTCATAGTTCAGTTTATCAATTGCTTACAATTGTTGTGGAAAATTTCTTCATTTACCACAATCTGAATGCATCCTTCAGGTTTGATGAGCTAGTTTGGCACCAAGCTGTGTTTCTTCTCCACCAGAATAGCCACCATTCACCTGTTAGTGTGGCAGAAAGAGAGGCACAAAGCGTGCCAGCCAGACTGATTGGTTGTATCAACTCTCAAACTAATCAGCCCAATGTCACGAGCAAAATAGATACATGTGAACATAGTTTCCCACTGAGCAGTTTACTGTGAGACATTGCAAATGTGTAAAAAGCTGTAAAACAGTAAGTTCGTGTGGAGAAGTCTCACTGATGTGTGCTTTGAGTCCGCTTTGAGTGTATGTGAACGTCCGCAGAGTGATAAACCAGTTTTCCTGGTGGCTAATCTACCAGTTTTCCTGTAGATTTGTTCATTGCAGATTGCTCCATCCAGTATACACTGTGTTTGCTCTTCAACCACAAAAAAGGTTTGGACCTCATTGTTTGACCATGGAATTTTCAATGTGAAGCATGCTAGCCACTAGCCTGCTCATTACCCTCCTGTGCAATTCTGCTCCATTAAAATCTTAATTCCCAGCACAGTCTGGATTTCACTGGTAGAATTTCTATCAGGCTAATCAGTAAACAAAAAGATAATTTGCCAACAATAACGTTGATTTTCTGCATTGTTTTAGAATTGTTGTCTGTAGTTTTAGTAACAGCAGGGGAACACAACTGTTCAGTTTGTTGATGATCCCAAAAAGCAATCACTTCCCACCAGCCAAGAGTCCAGATTCTCTGTATGAAGCGAAGCATAGAACAAGGGCTTGCTTTTTATCAGTCAAGGGGAGAAAGGGCTTCAGAGAGGCTATTGTCTGGTCATTAGGTTTCAAAAACTCTTAAGGAACAGATGCTTTCACAGGTGTGTGGTATGCACCTGAGGTAAGCAGGCTGTAACTTGCGTTATAACTTTCACTCCTAAATACAGGAGTCAAGTCTTCCCATATTTGGTTATTGTGTACATCTTTGGGGAGCACGTATAGATAGTTGTTTGGTCCAGAATCTGCCCAGAAAATCTGAACAGTTTTAGTGATGCCAATCTGACTATCACCTCCATTCTTGCTGTCTTTCACATATCGAGTCACTATATATACAAGCCGGAGGAGGTGTCTCGTTTTTCATTTTGACTTATGTGCCATTTGCAAGATTGAGCTTATTTTCTCCACAGACGGGTCACGCAGGTGTCTGGCTGTTTTTTATTGTTCGCTCTCTGCTGTCTATCAACGTACAGTTGCAGCTGTGCCTCCTGAGCAAGTATCAGTGAACGCTGCTTGAAGCAATGCCAATATAGGGAATTATTCATCTTCCAGCTGCCCCCTTTGCTCTCTGCGACCATCACCGCCTCGCCTCTCTGCTGCTACTGGAGCAAAGGAGTTGTCTTTTCAAGTCAAATTTCCAGACTGGCCTGAATAAACACTGTGGCTGATGAGAGGTGATAACAGCCCAAACTGTGGTTATGACATTTCTGATTCAATATCTACAGAAATTACATTTGTGCGTTGGTTCAAATGTGTGGCTGTGCTCTTTCCACCTCTTGATGACATCTCTGACCCAAGTAGTGACCCACTGTGACAGTTGTCATCATTTTAATCCTCTGCTCCTGTGTCTGGGGTCTTTGGCAGCTGGTTTCAAGTTTTTGGTCTTTTTTTTTTTTGCCTTCAGCTGGCTTTTGCAGCTGGCCTTTGATGGATGGAATTTGTCATTCTGATGTTCAGCCAATACCAGCCAAGAGCAGAAACAAATATCTATCACACAGCTACCAAAATATGCAGCATACATATCTTTAAGGGGGGGAAGAAATTAAGCTGGCTGGTTGAAATCCATAGTAGCACAATAGAATATCCAGATTCTAAAATGTGAGGCAAGAAGTAAGCTTGAAGCCAGGAACTCATTCATTAACTTTTGTATTATTGATCAATCCCAGGAAAACATTTATTCTGGATATGGTATAAGTATGCAGAATAGGTCTGCAATAGGCACAGCCATGTCTCCCATTTTCAAATCATTTTTAATTTTATATCACCTGCAAGGGCAACCACTGTTTTATTACTGTGACGGACCATTTATGTGCAAAGCTAAATTTAGGAAAAGTTACCGTCAGCTGGCTTCACCGCAGTCATGAGCTACCCGTATAAACTAAATTACTAAACTAAATGTAGAGTCAAAAACCATAAGTTTAAGGAAACATGGTCTTATACCTTTGCTAGTCCAGTTATTAGGGTGTGATGAAATTCTGCTCTGTCTAGACTGGTATGTTTGGTTTCTGGAGCTGCATTATGTATTTTCTGGGTAACCTTTGAGATACGACAGCAATCTGTTAAAAGGCATTTATTTATTTTAAATAAGTTTAGTTTGATAACTATAGTTCATAACTGTACAGGTTATAAAAGTTTATGAATGTCATTTTTGTGATGCTTATGCTGTATAAAGACAGAGAAAATCATGTCATTGGTTATAAAATGAATTATTTCAGTTCAGCTGTAGTGAAGGATTTTACAGCACAAGTGTAAAGTATTATTGTCAATGTAAAACTGCAGAAGTTAGTATATGAAGAAGCAGTGTGCAGACATCCCATTCAGGTTCTGTAACCTGCTATTTCTGTGTTTCTGCTGTTTCTGCAAAAATAATATGTTGCACAGGGGATGAGTTTCAACAATGTAACACAATATTTTGCCAAGAAGTATGATTACAATGACAAAAAACTAACAAACATAACTGTCCGTATGTTTTCTGTTAGGTAAAGAAATGATCTCTATTACATAAATTGGTCGCTTCACAGCAAGGTGTCAAATTTTTTCACATGAACCAATTCAGCATTAAATATAATTTTTCCTATCCTTGCACTTAGCACCTTCACTTCTCCCATTTGTGACTGAAACAGCAAAAGTTATTTTTCTTTACTTTTTAAACATCTTCCTATATTGATGAGAAAATGCTTACTGTTCTCAAGAGCTGAATGTAATTAACCAAACTGCTGCAGCAGCTCCCACTTAAGATTTGTTCATAAACTGGCAAGTGGTCTCAGAAGCACTGTATGTTTCCACTGCTGATACAAAAATGCAAACAAAAGTGCCTTTTGTTCATGAGCAAGTTTCGGGAAACCTGTTGCATTAAAGTCAGATACAAAATATCTAAAAAACATGGAAAATGTTTTCCATTCAATAAATTCCTGTTTCTTTTAAAAGGATCATATATTGTCAAACTTTTTTTTTTCTGACTGAATAAATATATACCAAACTAAAGTGCAAAATTAGTGCAATAAAGGATTGATTTATTTTAAGAATTTTTCCAGAGTGGTGGCAATAAATTTTCCCATGTATGTAAAGCTGCAGAGAAATGGTCGACTGAAGGACGTGATTTATTGCTTTGTTCTATATTTAACAGCTTGTCTTTCACTCAGGAAAAGACAGGTTTAATGTTTAAGTGTTACTCGAAGTTTTACTCTACAATCAGAAGGGAAATTCAGCAGATGTCTGAGTGAAGCCTGGAAGTGTGTTTGGGGGGGAAATGGGGCTAACAGGTTCAGTAAAATGTGAGCTGAAATACTTCACATTACCTTCTCTTTAATGTTCTGTGTCCCAGTTTGACATGGAGTGCATAACCATTCGCACTTCTTACGTTTAAAACCACTATTCTGTCCTCGCACAGGCGTGCTAGAACATGCTAAACAGATAGCTGAGAAAAAAGACTTACAGCATTGAAAGCATTTAAATTTTTTTGTAAACTGAAAAGTAAACATGTGACAGACTGGCCAGTGTGTACCCCGCCTCTCACCCGGAACATTAGCTGGAGATAGGCATCAGCACCCCTCCCGACCCCACTTGGGAAAAGGGAGTTAGAAAATGGATGGATGGATGGATGGATGGATGGATGGATGGATGGATGGATGGATGGATGGATGGATGGATGGATGGATGGATGGATGGATGGAAAGTAAACAACAAAGCAATATATGCGTCAGCATTTTGCACACCTTACACGGAAACACCTTACACCTTACAGCCAACACGGAAACACTATCAATAGCAGACATAAGAAGCTTAATTGTTTGCCATCAAAATAATTTTCTGACAAGTAATATTAGCTAACTTGCAGACACAGATCCTCCAAGGCTTAAAAATGCTGATGGCCAATCAAGCGTCTCTGCCAATCAAACTCCTAAAGGAGGCATAATGATCTGAGACCGAGCACAAGACCGAGAAGAAAACATTCTGAAACCAACGGTGGTCTCTATCAGTTCATCCCAGGTGTTTGACCATGTGATCGCACGTCAACTGGTCAACTAAGGCCATGCAGCTCCCTTCACATTGCTCTCTCCTTCCATTCATAAACTCCTACGGCCCAGAAAATGGCATTCAACTTATTGAAGTTAAATATTGTAAATAAATCTTCCTTCTTTCATCTCCTGTGTCCCTCTATCAATTTTGCAGGTCTGAAAAATGCCCTCCAAAATGACATTGCATGCATAATATTGCTGGTAAATGAAAAAGTAGCTAACTATATGAATAATTATGGTGCAATTATCGGAACAAAGTGAAAGTGATCTCCAGTGAGTAATTATACGTCTCATGCCTCTGTGTTGTTTTTTCCCCCTAAGACATGCAGGTTGGGTCCTTCTGAAAGCGACTGTAGGCGTAGATGTTAGTGTGATTGTTTGTCTAGATGTGTTAACCCACATCTTGTGGCAGACTATCAACCTGTCTGGGGTCAAACCTATGAGCAGACGTGTGTGGATGGATAATCCTTCCATAACGCTGTGCAGAATGATTGATTAAAAATCAATAGTTTAATCATTGAATAGGCTGTAGTTTGTAGACAAAACAAATCTTCATTGGGTGTTCAGTTCAGAAGCTTAATTCTCAAAGCCACAATAATCCACACCGTACAGTGTGGAGAGATGCCTCGAGAGAAAATGAGTTTTATATTCATAGGTTCACTCTGCACAAAATTATAATAACTACAACTAATGCTAGACATTTAATGATTAAAAATATCAATTTATTAATTAATCATTAAATGCTTCAGAGGGCTGAGAACATGGTGTATAAAATGGGATGAATAAGCAACTTATCGGTCACTTTGAAATGCTGGAATGTTTGTCAAAGTATGATGTCAAAGGTCGTTTAATATTTGGGTAACTTTGTTGGGCTATTACATGTTTTGTCGCTGACAGTTTTCAAGAATCAAAACTGTTTTGGTCTGGTTTTAGGAATATTTCTATTGGGTTTGAATTACCTCCCCACTGTTTATCTGACAGATTCGTCATCATACACAACAAAAGAAAGTCTCAGTATCTTTCCATGTTAGACCAACCAGGCATCATAGCGGCCAAGATAAGCAAACACATGGATAAACACATGAGCATGGCACAAAAAGGTATCGGTGTAAATAGCAGAGGAGCAAAACACCAACTCCTCATAGACCGCACAGTTGCCCGAGACTGCAAAACCCGACACACCAACCTGTGCATGGCTTGGATTGATTACAAGAAAGCCTATGACTCAATGCCGCATACTTGGATCATTGAATGCTTAGAGATGTATAACATCAACAGGACTCTGAGAGCCTTCATTGCAAACTCGATGAGGCTATGGAAAACCACCCTTGAAGCATTGGGATGTCATTCGGACTAGAGAAGTGTGGTCGGCTGATCACAAAGAGGGGGAAGGTGATCCGCACAAAAGGGGTCTCACTCCCAGAAGGAACAATAGCAGACATAGAGGACAGTTAAAAGTACCTAGGTATACCACAAGCAAATGGCAACCTCGATGAGGCCACAAGGAAAGGAGCCACAGCTAAATACCTCCAACGAATAAGGCAAGTCCTGAGAAGCCAGCTCAATGGCAAGAAAAAAATCTGTGCGATAAATAGCTATGCCCTGCCAGTAATCAGATAACCTGCTGGAATAATTAGCTGGCCAAAGGAGGAGATAAAAGCCACAGATATTAAGACTAGAAAGCTGCTAACAATGCATGGAGGGTTCCATCCCAAATCCAGCACCCTGAGACTGTACACGAGCCGCAAGGAAGGAGGCAGAGGACTAGTGAGTGTGAGCACCACTGTCCAGGACGAAACAACTAAGATCCATAAATACATCAGGGACAAAGCCTCAACAGACAATGTGCTCAGTGAATGTCTCAGACAACAGGGAACGGAGGTTGAGGTGCCAGAGATACCATCATGGGAGGACAAGCCCCTACACGGGATGTACCACCAGCAAATAACCCAAGTGGCTGATATCAGTAAATACTACCAATGGCTGGAAAAACCTGGACTCAAGGACAGCACAGAGGCCCTCATCATGGCCGCCCAGGAACAGGCCCTAAACACCAGAGCAATAGAGGCCCAGATCTACCACACCAGACAAGACCCAAGGTGTAGGTTGTGCAAGGAGGCCCCTGAGACAGTCCAGCACAGAACAGCAGGGTGCAAGATACTGGCAGGAAAAGCGTACATGGAACGACATAACCAAGTGGCAGGCATAGTGTACAGAAACATCTGTGCAGAATATGGACTGGAAACCCCGAGATCAAAGTGGGAAACACCCCCAAAGGTGGTGGAGAATGCCAGAGCTAAGATCCTGTGGGACTTCCAGACCCAGACAGACAGAATGGTAATGGCGAACCTACCAGACATTGTCATAGTGGATAAACAACAGAGGAAAGCTGTTGTGGTAGATGTAGCAATACCAAGCGATTGCAACATCAGGAAAAAGGAGCACGAGAAACTGGAGAAATACCAGGGCCTTAGGGAGGAACTGGAGAGGGCCTGGAAGGTGAAGACCACAGTGGTGCCTGTGGTCATCGGGGCCCTCGGGGCAGTAACCCCCAAACTGGAGCAGTGGCTACAACAGATCCCAGGAACAACATCAGACATCTCAGTACAGAAATGTGCGATCCTTGGCACAGCCAAGATACTGTGCAGGAGCCTCAAGCTCCCAGGCCTCTGGTAGAGGACCCGAGCTCAGAGGATAAGAACCACCCGCGGTGGGTGAGAAGGGAACTTATATATATATATATATATATATATATATATATATATATATATATATATATATATATATATATATATATATATATATATATATATATATATATATATATATATATATATATATATATATATATATATTTAACTTACTGTATTTTCCAGGCTATAGAGCACAACTTACTATAAGTTCCATCCACAAAGTTTTTTTTTAACTGGAAACGTACATATATATGATGCACCAGGCTACAAGCCACTGGTCTCGGCATAATAAATCTGCTATTAATGACGCAGCCCTCCATCTCCAATAATGAACCATGGACTTGTTCACTTCGAGCTTATCTGCTCGAAGTGTATATATATATATATATATATATATATATATATATATATATATATATATATATATATATATATATATATATATATATATATATATATATATATATATTCCAGGCTATAGAGCACAACTTACTATAAGCTCCATCTACAAAGTTTTTTTTTTTTTGTTTTTTTTTAACTGGAAACGTACATATATATGATGCACCAGGCTACAAGCCACTGGTCTCGACATAATAAATCTGCTATTAATGACGCAGCCCTCCATCTCCAATAATGAACCATGGACTTGTTCACTTCGAGCTTATCTGCTCCATTTCCCTCCTATACTACCAGATCGATAGCCCTCAACTTGAAAGCTGCATCATATGAACTCCTTTGTGTTGTTTCCATGATGAGGGAGTTTGAGTTTGAAGAAGTTTCTTTATCGTGCCTGCTCCTGGCACATGCTTGTTCTAATTGAAAATTAGTTCTTTCTTCTTTGATTTTCAGTTTTGACTTCCAATGATTTGCTTTCTGCTAAAGCTGCATGGTACTAAGCATGAAACAAAAAGAGCAGCTTATAGTCTGAAAATACGGTGTGTTTGGCAGATTCAAAAAAACTGCCAAACACACTCTATAAACTGATTCAAATTAACTGAATTAGTCTAACAACAAGTCACAACAAAACAAAACTACACAATAATGAAAAACCCAAAACTATTATAACTCTGCGCCGAAAGCCAAGCATGAAATTTGGAAAAACAAAAACAGCATAAACACAAAATTCCAACTGCTATGTATGGTGCTGGACAGGCCAGGGCACTTTGCAGAGACTTGAACTGCTCTGTATATGAAAGTAAACATGAGGTCATGTGTCTGACAGTAGAAGCTTGGCCCAAACTGGGTCAGCAACACAGCAATTACAGGATAAGCTGATTGGTAGAAACCAGGTGTTCCCATGGCTCCGCTGAAGTCCACACCTCAACAGGACTGAAATATTTCACTAAAACCTTAAGATAGATCTGCAAAAACAGAAAGCCACAATCAAAACAATGAAGCAATGATGTAGCAGAAGCAAAAATGTCTTTTGAATGAAAAAAGAAAGACAGGTGCTTCAAGTTATAGGTGCTCAAAAAGACTTTACAAGTCTACTTCCTGTCAATTTTTCTGGGAGTACATTTACAGCTATTGTACATTTTTGTTTTTGTTTTTTTCCCATGGCTGCTGTCTCTCATACTGGTGCCTTTCTGAACAAACCTGTCTTGTGAAAGTTCTCCACCAAAAGAATAAAAAGGAACAAAAGAATACTAAAACTAGCATGCTTTTCACATCCACATAATCTGAATCCTCTTTTTACTGTTGTAAAAATTCAGACTTAAAGTCAAGGACAGAGTAAAAGGTATTCATCTCAGATCCACTCTGAATAATCTAAGTTCAGAAACACATTCTCCATCAAGAATGAACCTAAGATCTTAAAACAGTTGTCCTTGACCCTAAAGTTTTCCATGTTCTCCAGAAATGTGGCTCAAGACTTGAATCAGCATAATCTTATTTCCTGGGCAGTAAATGTTTGACAAGTTTAAGACGTTATACACTGGGGAATCAGGTCCATCAAAATACCTTTATTCATGCTGCAGATGACATTTTCCCAGGTAGGAAATCAGAAGGCAGCAGCAGAGAGGCTAACACTTGGTGTAATGAGTCTGTCCCAGACATGGCTCTGAGGATGCCCCTGAGTTAACAATATTTTGTGTTAATTAAAATGTTAATTAGACTATACCAATGCAGAGACCAAGAATGATTGCTCTCTTTTTTTCCGGTCACTCCATCTGACCTCGCCTCACCGTCACAAATGTCATAAAACAGTAGGGGGGAGGCTTTGAAGTCATCTCAAATTCAGAGATTCCAGATTAAGCAGTCACTGAGGAAACATGGCCATGCTCGATTTAAAATATTCACAAGGAATCTAGTCCTTAGGAGGTAAGATGAAGCTGCACATATGCACATATAGCTGTCACAAAAACACTGGATATATATAATTTACTGTATATCATAGTTATCCTAAATAGTGTGCTTATTCATGATATCTATTCAAAATACAGTCTGAAAAGGCTATGGCAGGAAGGATTGGTGCCATCTTCACCACACCGCCATCAGAGTGAACAGTTTATGGCCCTGAGTGACTGTGTCTATGGAGATGCTACAAGTCAGCACATGTGTTGGTTTAGAGGTTGCTGACCAATCACAGCCAAATAAATTATGACCATCAACGATCCTGTAATATTGTAAATACCGTTTGTGGCTGCAGTTTTACTTTGAAGATCAAATCTGGTAAGGATGTTGTTATGATTAGCATAAAGCATCAGAGCAGCACTCATAAAATCTGTTGTTCGTTTTATTTATTGTTCATTTGTGAGTCACCTCCTGCCTCTTCTGTGCAGAAATAATGCAACAATCAGATAAAATGCAAAGTGTCTTTTCTCAGGCAAGCAGCAGCAGGTAAGGATGGAGAAGTGTCTTGCCCAAAGATACATTGGTGGGTTGGTGGTTTAATCCCTAGTGGTTTAGGAGGGATTGAACCAGCAACCCACCAATTACGGGACAAGCTCCTATACGATTATGCATATGTTAGTGCTGGTGTTGGACCAAGGAGGTTGAGGTCTAATCTAGTGACAATCAGAATCAGTGCAGGTTAAATTTCCAGCTCGTATTCTTGGGCTAACATTGCAACACAAGAAAGTTGAAAAATGTTCAACTTTTATCCCCTTGTTGTCTGCTGTCACAGAAAACTTTTGCCTCTTGTGTCCATCCAATAAGCTGTTTCTATGAACTCTGTAACTCTTTACAAGAAAGAGGCTTTAGGCCACAAAAGGTAGTTAGATTAATCTGCAGGTAATATTGACGCATAAAAAGTTTAAGATTAATTTCATGCGTTAAAGTCAGCAGAAATTAAAATGTCGACTCAAAATTACATCTACAAATTTCCCTATGACTGGATCATGCACACGCATGTTAAAATTCCAATATACATGGAAAATCTGTATCTTTAAATATTGCACAACTGAGGCCAACAGAGTTAAGCATAAGTTGAATGATCCGGATTCAGGTGCAAAACTATATTACTGTCCTTTTCAGCCGAGCCATTCAGCCTGTCCTCCAGTCAGCTGGATGACATCCATTACAATGCCAGTTGATGAGAGCCGCAGAATGGCAAAGGAAAGTTCCCCTAATGTCAGCTCTCCTCTCTGAAATGAAGTCAGTGATTAAAAGGAATGAAGACAAGACGCAGGAGGCCATGCTGGAGGTGACAGACAGCCTGGAAGTGAGAGGGAGTTCTTCAAGTAGCCATTTGCCGCACAGCCACAAGATGATGGCCTCAATTACATGGCAGCAGGCTGTGTGCAGAGACAGCTCTGCAAAGCAGCACAGAGACATGGATCCTCCTTGTTCTACTGTAATTAAGTGTTACTAAAACATTTAGAGCTTTAACATACAATCTGACATTTATCTGCTAAAAATCTTATACTCTTCTTATTTTCGCTTGATAAATGCTCCTATTTTGTTCTTGTTTTGTACAATTCTTCAGTGAGTTGGAGCTTAAAAAGCTTCACTGTGGTTAAACAAAGTGTATTTTTTCACATGCATTTCAACTAAGAGGAAGAGCGCCAGCTATTTGATAATGTAATGGATTCACTCTGTCATCTGTTGATCTATAACTCCACACAGTGGGATGCAGCGCTAGCTAAACGTTAGCTGCACTAATACTAAAGCTCTTATCATGAACATTCGATCTGCTGACGCCAGAGAGCTTCAACATGTTATGTAGCAGAAGTCAGTGCTACAGTACTAACTTTAACTAATTAATCGGCCTTTGAAATACTATTACCAACCAGGACCAATTTTGTTTCATCATTTACATTTTAAAATTCAATGAATATTTTATTTATTTATGATGCGACAGACTGGCGACCTGTCCAGGGTGTACTCCGCCTCTCGCCCGAAACGCAGCTGGAGATAGGCACCAGCAACTCCCGACCCTGTTAGGGAGAAGGGTGACGGAAAATGGATGGATGGATTTTATTTATGAATGAATGAATCATGAATAAATACAATAATAAATGGATATTTATTATTCATTTAATAAATATTAAGTGAATATAAATACATGATAAATATATCAAAATTCCAATAACATGGTTCTGTACTATTTTTCTTTTCTTTTGTTCCTGTGCGTTTCTTGTTTGAAATAAAGTTATTGGGGGAAAATAGAGAGGCTGTGAGGACAGGAATCAGAACTGCTGTGTGAACAGCCTTCACCCAGGTATTCTTACCAAAACTTCAATTCAACTACTATTATTCAACTAAAAGTTCACAAAGTAAAATAACTCTTTAGAATTTATCTGAAAAGATGAAGTTAGGGCAAGCTACGTTCTTTAAATGTTTGAAAGTTGGCAACAAAAGATTTTATGAGAAATGTGTCCGTCACTGATATCACACTGCACCAGGCAAGTAAGCATGAAATATTAACCGAGACAGATTGATGGCTGAATGGTCACTACATCCTGATAATTTTATGGTTCAATTTCCAAGCCAAGCTTTTTGTAGAACAACAAAATTTAATATGTTAGTGTGGAAGATATTTCCAGTTCAGATCAATAAATGTAAAAGCTACAGAGCTGCTCTGCTCATGTTTTCATATTTACGGACTGTTGTTGCTTTAATCATTTCATGCAGTTTGAACCAGTTCATGTTGACTAGAGTACACATTTTCTTTTTTCTGTTGGTTGTTAGCTGTTGGTAATCCCAGTAGAACTGGTGCATCACATGTAAACCTGCTGCTGTGCATAAAGGTGTGTTTACTTCACAGGTTGACCTGCTGTGGAAAAGGCTACATATGTTGCTTGTCTCCCAATCTTCAAGTTAAGCAACAAGTTAGACATCAGACTGTGCTCCTGATTTATATTATACACAATATTAACAGTTATCTGTTCATGCCTCTTTCACCTGTAGTTTTACATTCTCTAACCAATTACATATAAAATCATTTTTATTTGCTAAAGGAGTCCTGATGAGTATTGTAGTTAGATAAATATCTACTCTGTTGTAATGCTACCGGAAGTTTGTGTCAATATTTAACAGTCCAGTTGAGAAGATCAAATTTTTCATAACAACTCCCAACTTGTATTCTCGAGTCTGATTTCATGAGAATACATGAAAGAAATCATTCTTTTATTTTATTTAAATTGGGCAACAAATTTGTCTTTTGTTTAATGGTACATTTTGCTTACAGAGCTTTAGATTTAATTATGGACATATGGAATATTTTCCACATAAGAGTAACATAATTAATACCAAAGAAACAAGGGATATTGCTGGTGTGTTTTGGATCAGTGTCCCACTGGAAAACCAAATCCAGTTGACCTGAAGGTTCATGACCTTGAGGTGACACGGAACCTGATAGATAACATGGAACCTGAAGCATCAGGTAGACGCATAGTTCCATCACCTACCTGAGGTTGGCCAAACCCTGAAGCAGCAAAGATTATTCACTCCTGTATGTTCCTCTGGTAATATAATATTTTGTTTTAAAAATGCAACACCATTAATAATATTCCACTTCTGTTTTGCCAGTTCACACAGTATTTTCTTAAGTCTTCGGCAGATGAGGTCTGAGATATTTTTTCGTGACCTCTTGAATGGGGAGGTCATGAAAAGTCATTTCAGCGTCTTACAAATGTCTTTGTCACTTTTCCTAGTGACTTTGCTTTTGGTCTTTTCTTGAATTTCTTTAAATAGGGCCCTGATGTGTTGCTTTTCGAAGTCATTTACCATTACTTTTATTATCTCTTGTGATTTTGTGGCTAAACACAGCTAACACATCATTTTAAAAGTATGAAAATGACTTTTCCACAATGGGCCAGGTTGCTCTGGATACCTTTGTCCCCTGATTTATACTGTTTTATTTATTTTATTTTATTTATAACCTTGCATACAATCTGGCTTTTCTTAGCACGACTACGGCAATGAGGTTGTATTACCATCCTAATTAGATGTGTGATAAATGAATACTACCGCTGAGCCACATACAAAATGTTATTTTTAATTTGAACTGGTTAGGCTTTAAATTAAAATAAAAGCCTTAGATAATCAGTCAGAGTTGAAGGCATTATTGAATATGTCCCAAAACTTTGTTTGAAAACTTTTCAAATTCACATTTTCACTCGTTGATGAATATTAGTCATTTAACACTGAGTCTAGTGCTTCTTTCTATTGCTCAATGACTCAGTTGTTTGTAAGATGTCTATTAAAATAGCCAGTTTAGTTACAAGTTAGGATTGTGTTTCATTTTGACAAAAAACAAAAGGCATTTTAAATATGTGGAGCAGCACTTTCAGTGCAAACAGAAATGTGAACAGACGCAAACATTTTTCTCAAATGAGTTCAAAAGGCCTCTATTTGGCTTTATCAAACCAGTGGGTGATGGGTAATTTGAATCTGCAGACCACGTCTTTAAGCTATATTTTTAGGATCAGGGAGCGTTTACGTTCTCACAGCAGTTATGTTCTAATATGTGTATTACTCACCAAACACAGAGTGAATTAATGTGAGGTTTATTGAGGGTGATGAACACGCTCCCAATAAAACAAATGCAATTTTTTAATGTAAATTGTTGAACGCTTAATGAAGTCACAGACGTCAAAATGTTGGAGTTCTCTGGAGCAGAACAGAACAATCCAGTTTTCTGTGAAGAAAATAACTCCAAACCCACCAGCAAAATGTCGAGCTTTGCCTTCTGCCTTCATTAATGTTTTCTAAAATGTCTTCTGTTTCTGACCTAAAACAAGATTTATTTTATTTTATATTTTGCTCTTTACAGAGCATCACAACAAACAAGAAGGAATCTTTCAGTATTTTTTGAATGTTTCAACCACAGACCTACATTTTACTGACCAACACAAGCACAGCATGTCTCTGAAGTGGAAAGAAAATCTAAAATAATTTTCAATGACTTTCACAAATGTAAATATGAAAAGTGTGGCACTGTATTCAGCCCACCATAACTTGATATCCCAAAATAAGACATAGTGGACTAACTGGAAGTCATTTAATCTACACACAAACTCCTGGCTTTAGTTGCACTTTACAAGGTATTGACTCAATAAGAATGAAGAACGAATTTTAAATATTTTACATAATATAACCATGTTGGAAAATTGAAAATGCCATGAATCACATTCTACTTAATGTAAAATACATTGCGGTTTTGACAAAATGTGCAAAAATTCCAGGTGTGTTCATACTTTACCGAGGTACATTAAATGCATGTTGTTAGAGATGCTCGTTTTTTTGTCAGGCTAATTAGCTGTCATAGTAAGTTGTGATTATTTGGTCTTATCTTCCTCCTCTGTTCATTCCTGGTGCTGCACCACTAAAAACACGGCTTTTATCAGCTGCATCTTGTTTAATGTGAGCCAGTAAACTGCAGCAGCACCTGGGATCCTGCTGTAACATTTTCAGAGCAAACACATAAACAAGATAAGACTAAGATAATATGTGCACATAGATTCACCTTGATATTGTTAGCCATGCCCAACAATAGAACCATATTGTTATGCAGCTCACATATAAATAGTTCTATACATTAAATTTGTATATTTTTTCCTCCTATAATTTGCTCCTGAAGTGAACAGTGTGTGTTTGTAAGAGGCTTGTCCTTGAAATTAATCCCCGCCGCCTCATTATGTTCTGTTGTTGCTGTAGGGAGCAGCAGAGATGAATAACTTTCTAGTTTGATTCCACCAACTGAAACTAACTAAGGCAACCCATCCTGTAGCACTGAAACCCACTCAAGTAAAGAACAAGAAGTTCCCCTACAAAATGGTTGAAGGCAGCAGAGGTATATGCTTACACAACATCCATCCATCTGTTATCACACACCCTATAACATGAATTACATCCCAGTGGGGTTACAAGAGGTGCTGGTGTAACCCATGTTAGAATCTGACATAAATAGGATAAATAGTTGATTAAATATCTGTAGACAGAAAATAACGTCACTGCCCCTTTAAGGAACTAGCGTTACAGACGCAGCGTCACGTCGTAGTGACGCAGCACACAGCCCGGAGTGAGAGAGCAGAGGAGGAATCAGAGGAAAGCGCAGTGATTAGTTAACAACAAAAGTTAACATTATATTTGAAACCCATAATCTATCCGGTCGGGAACTGACGGGAATTTTATGAGCGCTAAACTAAATCGGTTTTGGTGAGTTTTATGTTTGTTTTTTTTCACTAAATCGGTTTTGGTGAGTTTTATGTTTGTTTTTTTTCGCACTTTCACTGTATTTTGTTGTAAAATTGTATTGTAAAAAACAGCCGTTACAATAGCCGTTGATAGCAGTTATAAATTGTTAACCGATTAACATATTGAGTTCAAGAAGAATTTATTCGTATAATTTGAAGATTTAAAAAGAGTTTTATTGTGTTTGCGACCTGTCATACAGGTCAGGTTTTTTGCTTGGTTGGAAGCTCGATCGGGACCAGGACTTATCTGCCTTGTGCGGCGCGCACATTCACGGACGGGATTCAGGATGGCGAGCCAGACCCAGACCTTTAATTCATCTTCTCCATCACATTAAGGAAGGACTCTCCTGCGTGTGGTAATTCGTTGCCAGGACGAACTGAACTGAACGGAACTGATAATTGATTGAATTATTATTTTTTTTATTTGGATAAAGTCAACTAAGATTTTTCATTGAACTGAACAGCTGATTTCATATTCGGGTTGTACTTGAATTTAAAATGATATACTTTGGTTTCTATATGTTATATCTTTAAATGTGATTTGAACAATTGTAATTTATTTTGATTTGATTGGTTTTCTTTTTATTTTCTTACCTGTAAAAGAAAGAAAACGAGTTAACTCAGGAAAAAATAGGAATCTTAAAATAGATACAATCTAGGAAATAAAAGAGACTGGTCTAATTAAATCAAATTAGTCTGTCTAAAATAATAGGAGAACGGAGATCAGTCTGATTAAATTAGATTAGCCTTACTAAAATAAACTAGGTAAACTAAAGACCAAAAAGGAAGAGTGATATACTCTTTATGTATTTATTTTCTTTTTTTGTTTGTTTCATTTACCTCCTTGTTAAGAACCTGCGAAATATTTATTTATTTATTTATTTATTTATTTAATTAGTTATGGTATTTTATCTGTGTGGGCTGCACAGTGGCGCAGTGGGTAGCGCTGTTGCCTTGCAGCAAGAAGGTCCTGGGTTCGATTCCCGGCCCGGGGTCTTTCTGCACGGAGTTTGCATGTTCTCCCTGTGCATGCGTGGGTTCTCTCCGGGTTCTCCGGCTTCCTCCCACAGTCCAAAAACATGACTGTCAGGTTAATTGGCCTTCCCAAATTCTCCCTAGGTGTGAGTGTGTGTGTGTGTGGTTGTTTGTCCTGTTTGTCTTTGTGTTGCCCTGCGACAGACTGGCGACCTGTCCAGGGTGTACCCCGCCTCTCGCCCGGAACGCAGCTGGAGATAGGCACCAGCAACTCCCGACCCCGTTAGGGAGAAGGGTGACCGGAAAATGGATGGATGGATGGATGGATGGATGGATGGATTTTATCTGTGTGTTTGCATTCAGTAAATTGCCGGTTTATTTCACTTAAGCAGCGGTCTCTGGTGTTGTTATTCTTGCTCCCCACTCCTTAGAACCTAGAACTGGTCCAGTGGCGCAGTTAGCGATTTGATACCGGTGCTACAAACTTGGCGAGCCAGCCAGGAGTGGCTTAAAGCATTTAAACTAGAAACCAGAGACTGCATAATATTATCAGTGTTAAAAACATGGATATCGTTCAAACCAGTAATGTAAAAATCCCTAACTCTGTCATAGTTAGCGGCATGACCAATACAGATACTGATGACGAACTAAGCGACTTCTTGGGACAATATGGTTCCATTCAAAGAGTAATCCCGGTAGATCTCACTGAACCAGATTCACCCAAACAGGTTATCGTAGAGTATGTGTATGGTACAGCTATGCAATCTCTTTTACCTTCATTGCCATATAGGCTTAACAGTAAAACTAAGAATGATGTCACCTACCACATTAGAGCCCTAGCTAATGTTTACACACCTGTAGCTAGCAAGACAGTTACAGAGTAGCAACTGAGAATGCCAAAAGGACAGCCAGTCGCAACAAGGCAAGGTTTGACAAACATGTTTTTGACTCCAGCTTGAAAGAAGGTGACAGAGTCTTAGTTCGAAATGTCCGACTCAGAGGCAAACACAAGTTAGCTGACAGGTGGGAGTCCGACGTGTATGTTGTCCTGAGACAGTCCGGAGACGTCCCAGTGTATGTTGTGAAACCTGAGACAAGAGATGGCCCCCAAAGAACTCTTCATCGTGACCTCCTGCTGCCATGTGGTTACCTTCCCGTGACTCCTGTCGAAAGTGAAACTAACCCGCCAAAGGCAGTGAGGGGACCAAGAACTCGACAACATCCTGAAAATGACACATCAAACGGAGCTGATGGGGATGAATCTGATTCCGAGGAATATCATTATCGCAGAAACCTAACAGTAGAAACACTAGGTTTCGACCTGACTTCTGAACCTATGGAATACTTACCTGAAAGGATTGAACCCGAACCTGAATTGACTGCTGTTGAACAAGATCCTTCAGACGTAGCCAAAGCTTTCCCTGAGGATGCTCCAGCAAAAACGTATGATCTAGACTTACGCGACTCTGAAGAGAAAGACTTACCTGATTCTGAAGAGAGAGACTCATCTGATTTTGGAAAAGATGACTCAATTACTCCTGAGGAGAGGAACTCAATCACTGAACAAGGAATTGGGAACCTACCTGAGAAAGATCTGGATAATGTCCATCCTTCTACTGAACCTGCTCAGACGAGCAAAGAAAACACAAGTGATCTGAGTCAAGTGGACCTTCAGACCGAAAGAGACTGTTCAGGAAGACCTGTTAGAGACAGAAAACCGATTAAGAGACTGACGTATCCTGAGCTAGGAAATCCGTTGGTGACAATAGTTCAGTCTTTATTTCACACTTTGAGTGATGTGTTTACAGACTCCCTTGAAGGACCTAGCTTTCCAAAAACCCCTAGAGTTCTGACGGTGTAAATTTAAAAATGCACAGGGACGTGCATTAGGTAAAGAGGGGAGGATGTAACCCATGTTAGAATCTGACATAAATAGGATAAATAGTTGATTAAATATCTGTAGACAGAAAATAACGTCACTGCCCCTTTAAGGAACTAGCGTTACAGACGCAGCGTCACGCCGTAGTGACGCAGCACACAGCCCGGAGTGAGAGAGCAGAGGAGGAATCAGAGGAAAGCACAGTGATTAGTTAACAACAAAAGTTAACATTATATTTGAAACCCATAATCTATCCGGTCGGGAACTGACGAGAATTTTATGAGCGCTAAACTAAATCGGTTTTGGTGAGTTTTATGTTTGTTTTTTTTCGCACTTTCACTGTATTTTGCTGTAAAATTGTATTGTAAAAAACAGCCGTTACAATAGCCGTTGATAGCCGTTATAAATTGTTAACCGATTAACATATTGAGTTCAAGAAGAATTTATTCGTATAATTTGAAGATTTAAAAAGAGTTTTATTGTGTTTGCGACCTGTCATACAGGTCAGGTTTTTTGCTTGGTTGGAAGCTCGATCGGGACCAGGACTTATCTGCCTTGTGCGGCGCGCACATTCACGGACGGGATTCAGGATGGCGAGCCAGACCCAGACCTTTAATTCATCTTCTCCATCACATTAAGGAAGGACTCTCCTGCGTGTGGTAATTCGTTGCCAGGACGAACTGAACTGAACGGAACTGATAATTGATTGAATTATTATTTTTTTTTTTGGATAAAGTAATTTTTAACAGCTGATTTCATATTCGGGTTGTACTTGAATTTAAAATGATATACTTTGGTTTCTATATGTTATATCTTTAAATGTGATTTGAACAATTGTAATTTATTTTGATTTGATTGGTTTTCTTTTTATTTTCTTACCTGTAAAAGAAAGAAAACGAGTTAACTCAGGAAAAAATAGGAATCTTAAAATAGATACAATCTAGGAAATAAAAGAGACTGGTCTAATTAAATCAAATTAGTCTGTCTAAAATAATAGGAGAACGGAGATCAGTCTGATTAAATTAGATTAGCCTTACTAAAATAAACTAGGTAAACTAAAGACCAAAAAGGAAGAGTGATATACTCTTTATGTATTTATTTTCTTTTTTTGTTTGTTTCATTTACCTCCTTGTTAAGAACCTGCGAAATATTTATTTATTTATTTATTTATTTATTTATTTAATTAGTTATGGTATTTTATCTGTGTGTTTGCATTCAGTAAATTGCCGGTTTATTTCACTTAAGCAGCGGTCTCTGGTGTTGTTATTCTTGCTCCCCACTCCTTAGAACCTAGAACTGGTCCAGTGGCGCAGTTAGCGGTTTGATACCGGTGCTACACTGGTGTCTATCTCCAGAGGTCAACGGGCGAGAGGTGGGTTTACCCTGGGTAGGTCACCAGTGCGTTTTACGTAATGTCATTTTTGAAATATAAGTGTATATTTAGTTGCTAAAGGACAATATTATTGAATTATCTTTGGAAAATCCAATTTCCAAAGAATTATCTTTGGAAAATCCAATTTCCAAAGAATTATCTTTGGAAAATCCAATTTCCAAAGAATTATCTTTGGAAAATCTACTCCATCAAGTAGATGGAGACAACTTGAGGCTGCAGTGTATTCTTTGGTGCCATCAAGGGGATCAACCCAAACAACAAGCTCTTCTTTTAGTGCTTCATACTCTTTTGGACAGCTCTTCTGAAGGATTTGGTTCGATGTGGTTCTGGTGCAGATTTGTTCTCACCCTCCCAGCCTGACCACTTTTATAGATTTCTTTTTCCCTAAATAGATCTTGTTACGGCCCAAGGCTATTCCTTTGGGGTTTAGCATCTCTGCTCCAGATCTTCTGATTGGTGCTTATTGGAAGTGGAGGCAGCTGGCCAGTGTCTCCATGAATGACATCAGAGCAGCTCAAAAAGCACCACCTTTCTCTCACTAGAACAGCCCTTTTCTTTCTGTCTGTCAACCTCTCCTCTTGTTTCCCTTTTTCTGTTCAACCAGTTATGACTTTTGTTAAATAAATCCTATTTTAAGTTATCCCACGCGTTGCTTCCCATTAATTTGTTATGGTACCAGAGCCAGACCATAACAAATTGGGGAACTCATCAAATTTATGTTATAGTTTGGCGCGACAGTTTTTCAGTTGGTAAGCTTTGTTTATTAATTTAATTGGGAAGTTAGTGTGGGAATCTTGAGTTTAGTTTTAGAGAAATGTTTTTTCTCTCTTCTTTTTTTTCTGGTTTGGGGTAGGTAGTTTGCTTTCATTTCATCTGACGACTCTAATGGTAAGTGTGATTGTTGACTAATTTGTGCAATTAAGTATGGCTGATCTGAACTGATTCTCCTGTAGGCCTCAGCGTGTCTCCCCTTTGGGATTCATGTGCTCAAAAAATAACAGTAATGTGAGATCATATGGTTGGAGCAATTGTCTCGGGGGCACAGCCATAGTGTTGAGAAGGTTGCCAGTTTTCTGGTCGCTTTTTTCACTCTACTGGTATTTAGTGCATAAGTACCCACCGTCCCTGATCTCTGAAGACTAGGGTTGAGCTAGTTAGTGGCTGATAGGCAGTTAGAGGGGAGGTTCGGATTGGTTTTGTGTTGCACAAATTGTCAGCAATTTACTTTTCATTCTGAAACATTTTCTGATTAAGAATTTAATTATGTCTGTTGAAGATTTTAATAAAAATCCATCAGCAGAGTTTCTGGATTTGTGTTCTAGAGAACAATTAGTAAAAATTGCTGAGCACTATAAAATAAGTGTTGGTGATAAACGGTTGAAAGAAAATGTTAAAGCAATTTTAAGGGAAAACTTGATTGAAATGGGTGTTTTGTCTTTGCCTTCAATGCCTGAAAATTTGGATTCAGAGGTTGTAAAGCCTAAACTTTTGGATTTTGAACAACAAAAAGAGATGTTGAGGTTAAGAATGCAACTGGAGAAGGAAAAGGAGTTGGCTTTGGAGAATTTAAGACAGCAAGCAGATTTGGATAAGGTTCTTGCTTTGGAAAAACTAAGACAGGAAACTGAGTTGGCAAGAATAAACTTAGAAAGTGAGAAATTAAATCTGATGAAAGAGGGCAAATTGTCTGTGGAATCTTGTGTTAAGGACTCGAAATGTAAGGCCTCTGACATTTTGAATGACTTGCGTTTGGTGCCTAAGTTTAGTGAAAAGGATGTTGAAACTTTTTTCACTTTGTTTGAAAGGGTTGCAGAGACAAGAGACTGGTCTGATTCAGACCGCATAGTTTTGCTTCAGTGTGTTTTGGTTGGTCGGGCTCAGGAATCTTTTTCTATGTTGAGCTTAAATGATAGCCAGGATTATACCAAGGTTAAAGCTACAATACTGAAAGCATATGAATTAGTCCCTGAAGCTTACAGGCAGAAGTTTAGAAACTGGAAAAAAGGTGACAAAACTTATGTAGAGTTCGCAAGGGATTTGGAGATTCATTTCAATCGTTGGTGCACTTCCTCTGACGTTAAAACACTTGGTGACCTCTGTAATTTAATGGTTCTTGAACAATTTAAGAACTCTGTTCCTCAATGCATTGCAGTGTACATTAATGAACAGAAGGTAAAAACTGTATCAGAAGCTGCAGTGTTGGCTGATGATTTTGTCTTGACACATAAAGATACTGGTGGAGAGCACAAAGATGGGATGAGTGCTCCAAGCTGGCGTTCAACACGTTCTGGAGGGTTTTTTCAGACCGCAGTATCCGTGATCTGGACAAAATTTGTAATTATTGTCACAGAAAGGGTCATTGGAAGAAAGACTGTGCTTTGTTGAAATCTAGAAATAAAAATGGAAATCAGGTTAAACCAGCAGTGCTTGCTGCATCAGTTTTAAATGTTTCTAACAAAATGACTGAAGTGCCATTTGCCAGAAAACCTGATTTGAGTTCTTACAAACCATTTCTTATGGAAGGAGAAGTTTCTTTAATTGGGAGTGACGTCAGGGTGCCAGTTACCATTTTGAGAGATACTGGTGCACACGATTCATTCATTCTGGCATCAGTGTTATCTTTTTCAGATGAGTCTGACACTGGATTATCGATACCTGTGTTGGGTATGGGTATGTCTGTGTTTTGTGTTCCAGTACATAAGCTTGTGCTTCATTCAGAGTTGTTTAAGGAGAAGTAAGGATGGGTGTTAGACCTGCATTACCTGTGGTTGGTTTCACAGTTATATTGGGGATCCATATAGGAGGGAAAGTCTGGCCTGATCAACCAGAATCTCCTGTTATTGTTTCAGTACCTTTGGTCAGCAGTGGTCCTGACGAAAATGAAAAATCACACCCAGAAGTTTTCCAAGCATGTGCTGTGACTCGAGCGATGAAAGCATCCAGTGATGTACATCAGGATGAAAGTTTTGGAAAAGATACACAGACGTCCTCTTTTTGTTGGTCTAACATTCCTTTGTCTATTTCACAGAATGATTTGGGGCAGGAGCAAAGATCTGGCCCCACAATACAGCATTTGTTTCAGTCTGCATTACCTGCTGAGGAGATGCAGAACCATGCTCATGGATACTTTGTTGAGAACAAGGTACTGTTAAGGAAGTGGATGCCATGTGGTGACGATGTTATTGGGCAGCCAGTTTATCAGGTTGTGGTGCCTTTGAAATTGCGTGACTTGGTTTTGCAGGTATCCCAAGATGAGTGCGGACACATGGGAGTTAGGAAAACCTATGACCGCATTTTAAGAAATTTTTTTTGGCCGCGGCTGAAAAAAGATATTGCTTCATATATTAAAACTTGTCACACCTGTCAGTTGACTGGTAAACCCAATCAAGTCATAAACCGGGCACCACTGTATCCTATTCCGACTATTGGTAAACCATTTGAGCACTTAATCATTGATTGTGTGGGTCCTCTTCCACCTTCACGTTTGGGTGCTAAGTATCTTTTGACAGTTATGTGCCAAAGTACCAGGTATCCAGCAGTATATCCATTGCACACACTCACTGCAAAGTCTGTGGTGCGAGCGCTTGGACAATTTATTGGTATTTTTGGAATACCTAAAGTCATTCAGAGTGACCAAGGATCTAATTTCTCCTCTCATTTCTTTGCACAGGTTTTAAAGCAGCTACACATTCAGCATAATCAATCTACAGCATATCACGCACAGAGTCAAGGAGCACTGGAGCGATTTCATCAGACATTAAAATCTTTACTCCGTGCTTACTGTGTTCAAATGAAGGCTGATTGGGAGGATGGTCTGCCTTGGTTATTACTTGCAGCGAGAGAAGTAACACAAGAAAGTATGGGCTTTAGCCCTAATGAATTAGTATTTGGTCATACTGTTCGTGGTCCATTAACAGTTTTGCGAGATGAGTGGAAGGATGCTGAACCACCACAAAACTTGTTGCATTATGTTAATGGGTTTAAGCAGAGACTTTTTACTGCAATGCAGTTGGCAAATAAGAAACTATCATCTGCACAGGAAAAAATGAAGTGTTTGTATGATAAGAAAGCTGAACATCTCCATCTCCTGTCACCATTGAAAGGTGATGTGATAGTAGCATAATGGGACAACCAGCAGACATAGAATTATGGACAATGGAATGGCTGAATGGATGAATGGATTTAACCATTTTCATGGGTCCAGCAAAGAACATTGGCAAGTCAGGAGCTTAGAGTGACATAAGAACCAAATGAACTAATCTGAGGAAATCTGGCAAGGAAACATCTGGCAAACTTGGGGAGCTGAACCAAGACTCAAGAATCTGGAAACCAAAAGAGAAAAAAATCTGAGAAGAATCTAAGAAACATAAATTTAACTGTACAAGACAGAGAATGCTGGAGTGAACTAGGAAACTAAGCACAAAGATATAAACTGCATACATCAAGACCAATAGAACAAAATTGACCCACTAGGAAGTGATCGAACACCTGTGGAATGAGATGATTACACTGACTTATGGAAGGAAATGGAGTCTTCCTTCGATCGAGGCTAAGTGGTTTCTGTTGGAAACATGAATTTTCATTCTAAATTTGTGCCTTTAACGCTGATGTTCCTGTGTGTGTAGCAGTGTTCAACAGAGCATGTGAACAGGCTGACTGGAGGTAACCTGTGATGCCTCACACTCTCCTTTGCCCTTGCCACTCTGTCACCTCATCCATATAACCTGTTCCTCTTCATCTCACCATTTCCTTCCATATCTGCTGCTCAGCTGTTTCATCCCATTGTCTGTCTTGTCCTTCGTTAGCAGCTTTTTAGCACCCAATTCTAGCATCTGCTTCAGTTCGTTGGAAATAACAGAAAAGTTTGGAACAATGTGAATTAAATTATTTTTCTTTAATAGTTTGAGAAATATATTGGGTTTTTATTTAGCTTAGCCCTGACTCATAACAATTGAGCATGAATGACAAAGCGTTACCGTGACGATATTCTAATGAATAAAAAGGTCTCTACAGTACACACACCTCATGTCGGATAAATGGACTTAATGATGTATGAATGTGATGACAGCTTTTCTGATCACGTTAATCAGTCTCGTTTTGTTCCATCTTGAATCAGCCCAGAAGCTCTGTTTTTGTCTCAGTAGAAACTTTGTTGTAACTGCCTGTTATTACAGACATCTGCTGCCTCACTGCTCTGTGTTTCTCCACACAGACAGACCTGAGCTGGAGCTGGTGACCTGTTTATGTGACCTCACCTCTCACCTGTTGACCGCTGGAGGCACCAGCACTGATTCCAACCCCACTACAGATAAGGGTGAAAGAGAACATATGGATGGATGGATAGTTTTCTAATTCTTGTTTTATTTTATTTTTTAAATTCTGTCTCAGATGTAGTCAATTACAGACCTTTCTTTTCTTTAGAAGTGTGAAAACTTGAAAAATGTCCAGTGAATCAAATTAGCTGGCCAAAGGAGCAGATAAAAGCCACAGATATTAAGACTAGAAAGCTACTAACAATGCATGGAGGGTTCCATCCCAAATCCAGCACCCTGAGACTGTACACGAGCCGGAAGGAAGGAGGCAGAGGACTGGTGAGTGTGAGAACCACTATCCAGGACGAAACAACTAAGATCCATAAATACATCAGGGACAAAGCCTCAACAGACAATGTGCTCAGTGAATGTCTCAGACAACAGGGAACGGAGGTTGAGGTGCCAGTGATACCATCATGGGAGGACAAGCCCCTACATGGGATGTACCACCAGCAAATAACCCAAGTGGCTGATATCAGTAAATCCTACCAATGGCTGGAAAAACCTGGACTCAAGGACAGCACAGAGGCTCTCATCATGGCCGCCCAGGAAAGAGGCCCTAAACACCAGAGCAATAGAGGTCCAGATCTACCACACCAGACAAGACCCAAGGTGTAGGTTGTGCAAGGAGGCCCCTGAGACAGTCCAGCACATAACAGCAGGGTGCAAGATACTGGCAGGGAAAGCGTACATGGAACGACATAACCAAGTGGCAGGCATAGTGTACAGAAACATCTGTGCAGAATATGGACTGGAAACCCCGAGATCAAAGTGGGAAACACCCCCAAAGGTGGTGGAGAATGCCAGAGCTAAGATCCTGTGGGACTTCCAGATCCAGACAGACAGAATGGTAATGGCGAACCAACCAGACATTGTCATAGTGGATAAACAACAGAGGAAAGCCGTTGTGGTAGATGTAGCAATACCAAGTTATTGGAACATCAAGAAAAAGGAGCACGAGAAACTGGAAAAATACCAGGGCCTTAGGGAGGAACTGGAGAGGGCCTGGAAGGTGAAGACCACAGTGGTGGCCCCAATGGCCCCGAGGGTCATCGGGGCCCTCGGGGCAGTCACCCCCAAACTGGATCAATGGCTACAACAGATCCCAGGAACAACATCAGACATCTCAGTCCAGAAATGTGCAATCCTTGGCACAGCCAAGATACTGTGCAGGAGCCTCAAGCTCCCAGGCCTCTGGTAGAGGACCCGAGCTCAGAGGATAAGAACCACCCGCGGTGGGTGAGAAGGGAATTTATATATATACATATATATATATATATATATAACAACAAACAACAAAAAAATTAAAATTGCAAGACTGAGTGAATAGATTTTGCTTTTGGAATTGACTCGCAAATCAATGACAGTACAGCGCTCTGCCAGTACATCCACAAGTACGTGCAAGACTATAACCCATATAACTGCCTATTTTAACAGTTCAAGCACCAAATTTACTTTAATATGTATTTATAGTGGAAACAGTCCTAGCACTAGCACAAACGCTAGCATACACAATCTTCCTTATCTCCTTTTTTGGGGGAACGACTAGTCAGCGCCAAGTAAAATAAATCCCGCTCATTGATTGAGATTACTTGCAGATACTAGCCAAAAGCACATCAAGTACCATTGTACCAAGGTATGGTAGCTTCAGAAGATGCATTTTATTTTGAATGGCTTCAAAAAAGTCGGCAAGTGGATCTATTTTTCACAAATAATTTGGAATTATATTCCATAGCAAAAATTGTGGTTCCTGAACTAAATAGGAGGGGTTCACTGCATCACATGTTAATGTTGCTCCATCAGGTTATTGAGAGATTTATAGGTGAGGGAAAACTTAAGATGTCATTACAAGAGTTAGCAAACAAAACAATAGAAATTTGAACATTTTTTCAACATTTAGCACCTTGTGGCTCTTGAGTAATTGAAAATATCTTTATGTTTAATTTGTTTCACGTCGTGACATTAATCACTACCGCTCTGAATAATGTTGTGTTCTGTAGACTGGAACCTGATTGGAAAGTGGCCTCCTTCTTCCCCTCATATTTTTCTTTTTTACTAAAATTAAACTATTTGACTAAGAATTTCCTGCACTAATGCAGACTGAAACTTCCAAAGGGATGTTATAGCCTGCAGATGATATATCTCAGACCCACAAAATACCCTGCAGACAAAACATAGCAGACATATTTTACGGAGCAAAACCACATTTGAAAATAGGTACGTTGCATTAGAACTGAAGAAAAGCCAATCAATTACAAATGGCCAGAGAACCTGGTAATTATTTGTGTCACTTTAGAGGTGCTTTATGGCTTGTTTGTAGCTTTAATTCTACCTGGCAAGCAATTTCCCTTCAGCCAGAGGCTATTCCTCCTGATAGTGATTATCAATGTGAAAATGGTGAAGTGCTGGGCCAGTTTGACTGAAAAGAGTCACAATGGAATTGCAACTGCTGAAAAACAAAACAGTAAAAACTCAGTTTTACCAACTTTGTAACTTGAAGCCATAAACAAACTGAGTAAAGACTCTTCCAGAAGGCTCACGACTGTTATTCAAAGCACAACACAAAGTTTGTTGTTCGTGAAGAAACAGGGTTTGATTCCCTGAAGATAAAGCATTGAACAAAACGGAAACAACAAAAACAAACACATCAAACTGCATACTAACTGTAGTTGGTAATACCAATGCAGATTTGTGTTTGTCAAACTGAATATCTTGAGTTTTTTTGTTCTTAAGGTTCTATTGTATATCCCACACACTTCATATGCTTGTGGAAAATAAGTTCCTTCATGGACCAACCCACTCTTTGTTTTTATTACGTTGGAAAGTGTAATAATGTGAGCATTTGGTGTCTCACTGAAGCTGAGAGAGAAAAGGTAAATGAATATAAGATCACTTCTGGCCTTTGTCACTGAGATTGCTTCTATTTTTGTTGCTTGTGTTACCGTTTTCATGTGCTTGGAAAGCTTATTATGGAAAAAAGCTGTTTTTCACAGTACTGTAAATATTTGTGTCTTTTCTATTATTCTGGGTCATGTTTCTATATGAATGTGTTAGAGTAAAGCCTGTATGATTGCTTGAACTGGTACTTCGCTGTGCTGCGATTAACAGTTAACAGGATGAAACCTGAGGAACAGGTGGGACGACTAAAGGCAAATCCCACCAATGGCAGCACAGTTGGACCCACTTCTAATATCTGGAATTTGTCAAAGACCATATCTAAAATTTCAGCTTGGAAAGTAAAAAACCTAGTCCAGTACTGGTTACTCTATTGGCCTGCGTTGCAGAGCAGCCTTTCCAGGAAAGCTGTTTGTTCTCATTAGTCCTGATTGGTTGAACCCCCGAGAGCAAGGTTGAGGGAGACTGAGGATATTTTTTGTGCTATCAATAAGATGACTTTACCTGTAAGGTATATTTAGTGTTTAAACTATTAAAATGGGCAATTGCAGTTATTCTTAAATCGGTTCTCAAATATTTGTGGACAGCTATCATTCCCAATATATATGAATGAAACATTGCCAACCCAGAATGCTACCTGAAAAAAAAAAAGAAAAAGATGAGAAAAAAGGAAGAAGCAACCAGACGGCCACAAAGTCACTGTATGGATCGTCTCCCAGATCTGTTTTCCAACACATACATGTTTTAGAAGTTCAGTAGAACAATTTTGCAACTTTATTTTAAATAAACGTTTACGTCCTTTTTTTTTAGCATGATTTCAGTAAGCAGTGTAACTTCTCCCCTCTTTTGGTTCTACTTAGTGTTTCCAGCTCTGTGCGTAAATACGAAGATGTTGTCAGGGTGCCGAAATGATGCACAATGACATCATTTCAGATAATGATGTCAGGTAAAAACCGACAAACAAACAAAAATAAATAAATAAATGGTCAAATGTGTAAATTATTCCATTACCATGACCCCTGGTTGAGCATTAGATGAACTGAGCGAATCTTTCGTAGAGTGATGCGTTAAGGTCTGAGTTTTATAAAAGCAGCAGCTGCTCTAGAGAAGAGCCTCCACCTGGTTACTTCTTTTCTGTCTGATCCACCAAAACTCAGAGTTCAGTTCTTCTTTTAGTCATCACGCCCATTCACTCACATCCCCATGCTGTTATGTTCCCCTAACTGCCTTTATAGAGCTTCATGTGTCTCACGTAATGGATTCAACTAAGAGCTTTTTGTGCTGCTGCTTTGAGGTGACACCACCATTGTTGTTTTCAGGTGAAACCACCCAAAGGTCGTTTCACTTTTGAAACGGAAGTGTTCTATCCAACAAAGTCAGAAACTGTTCAAACATGAATGTTCTCAGTGTTCCAAACCTTATTACAGCTATTTGGGAATATTTTGAGTCAGGACAAGTGTAGAGGGGTGAAAAATAAGTTACCAGAAAATAAAGAGAATATGTAAGAAAATAGACACCCCAAACACAATTTTTTATTTTGTATCTTTTAATTTCTTGTAACAAATTAAGTGTTGTTTCAGTTTGTCCACGCAATTCTCCACATGACCACTAGGGGCGCATTGCATTGGTGGCATAGAGAAGAGCGAAAAAAAAAGAATTAATCTTCCCTTGGATGTTAACGAGAACTCAACGTGTGTGTCTCATCTTTCCTGTGTCACAGCAACACACATTGGAGGAAGATTGTTTATATTACATTACTCTGCCACCCAAGGTTGCAGGGTAACACATACATACTGGACATGCTCCAGATCAACCACGAAGTGTCGGTTAGCATGCGTTGACTAAAGACTCATTCCAGAATAACTTCCGGTTCAAAAGTGAAACGACCTATTGTCCAATCAGTGACTTCTTAGGTCTCCCACTGGGACATACCTCTTCCGTTTTCCTTGCGGCTTAATGTTGTAGTGTTTTCGTTAATGTTGTAGTGTTTTCGTTAATGTTGTAGTGTTTTCGTTAATGTTGTAGTGTTTTTCGTTAATGTTGTAGTGTTTTCGTTAATGTTGTAGTGTTTTTCGTTAATGTTGTAGTGTTTTCGTTAATGTTGTAGTGTTTTTGTTAATGTTGTAGTGTTTTCCTTAATGTTGTAGTGTTTTGCACCTCAGGGCCACCGTACAAACCTGATATCGTTTCTGTCTGAACGGCATGCCAGTGTGAATTTCCTCCAGAGTCTTTGGGGTTACTAAAATCTTCAGCAGGAATTAACACAGAGCCCTGGTTGGTACAGAGCAACTCATTTCTATTCCTCAGGCTGGAGCCAAACAATCCAGCAGGGATAGAACGTCACGGCGAACATTACGGTGACAGGTTCAATAAAGGCCTTTACATCAATGCCGCGTTCAATTGACTGGTTTTAATGAGTGCCAATAAATAATGCAAGAACATTAGCACAGGGTCGTAAAAAGCTGCATGCACACATTCATGTGATCTGGAGCTTAGCAAAGTTTTCACCTTCCATTTGCTTTGATTCTTAAAATGTCTTTGAGCAGAACTGCTGTGGAGTAGCTCACATTTTATTTTATAAATACAAAACACAGACAGGATAAAGATGATCAATATACCCTCATATCAACACACTGCTTTGTAATAAGAGGAGTAAATGAGGCCAACTGATTCCAATCATTCTTTTGGTTGGATCCACAGGATCCAGAACAGTTTTGCTGGCCAGCAGCGCTGCAGCGAATGATTGGATTTCTAAATGTGTGACTGTGAGCAAAGCATTTCGTCATTCTGTCTGCTGCAATGTCTTTGCTCTGTCTGTGTGTATCTGGGTGGTTCAGTCCTGTAAAGCTGCCAGTGTTTATCCACACAGCATGGAGGGAAATGTAGAGGCACGCTTTCAGACTTTTAATTGTCAGAAAGAGTTAATATGACAAATAAAACGAGCTCCAGATCACAAGTAACAAAGCTCCGGGTGAGTCTCAAAAATTAGAACATTGCAGAAAATTTGTTACTTCTTTTTGTCAGGAAGTGAAACTCAAACTCTATAGGTCTATTACACAGAGAGTGAAATACATCAAGCCTGTCTTTCTTTGTAAGTTTGAAAGTTACAACCGAGAGAGAAAGAAAACTAAACCAAAATTCAGTATGTCAGAAATGTGATAATTATTAAATAAAGGGTCAGTGAAGTGTATTACCTCCCTAGACCTAATTCCGACTCCACTTCCAAACTGACTTCTATACAGAAGCTGCAGTCAATCCTCCACTAAACATCGTTGCTATGTTTTGGCCTAATTTTTTTAACTTCCTTCATCTGGTTCTGATCTCGTGACGATGCCATCGGCTCCCAACTCGATCCATCTGTTATTACGTAGGTAAACAGAGCGCTGCTGTGTAACATCTATGTTGTTCTTCTGTTCATGTGGGTTCCTTTGGAGTCATAAACCGTTCACACGGAAATCTGATTGTGTGAACAGCCACACAGAAAGATCAGACTTCTAAACTGAAAAATCTGAACTGATGCTGTGTGAAGCATCTGACAAAGGTGCTTAAACAAAGTACTGAGCAAACACTGTGAATACTTTTCTTTTTGGGTTTTTGTTTTTAATATTATTGATTTGCACAGATCTTAGCAACTTTTAGATATCAATAATGTGCTGCGTTACCCTAAACTGCCTTGTTTTAGACACTTAGCCGAGCTGCAAAATTCTAGTTTGATCAAAAGTTCTCTCGCAGAAGTCGCCATGTTTGTCCTTGGACAAAAGATACAGATAGTAAAAAAGAGAAAAGGTGTATTTGAGAATGTCTTGTTTTTTTTCTAAAGTGCCATAAAACATCCATAAGCCTTGGTTTGTTGTTGTGTCTTGCAGATGTTCAAAGACCGAACAGCATGTTTAGTTCTCCACTTCTCTTTCAAAGAGATCTCTGAGAAAATCCACGTCTCTAACCTTTAGGCCGTTGCTTCCCCACTGCTCCGCCTTCCCTCTTACATTCATGTCGGATGTTGTCCTGGAGGCATGAGGAAGACACCGATGAGAGCGCGCCGATGAGAGTGCGCCGATGAGAGCGCGCCGATGAGAGCGCGCCGATGAGAGCGCACCGGGGTTCGCCGTGCAGCACCACCAGCAGGGGGGCTTTGCATCCACTGCTGGAGTCACCATACCTTCCGTCGCAGCATGGATCCGGTTGCTACTGTGTACGCATGTTTATTTCATGAGCACAAGCAAATGTTAACCTACGAAGAAAGACACACACACATTATTGAGGAAATTACTGTGGAAGCAGAAAAAAGATCTTGGCAGTGTCTGATTTATCAGCCAGGGACACAATGTTCTTCAGTATGCAAAACCAAGACAGAGGCGGAAATACAACAAATTCTACTTGTTACGTTGGTATGCAGCTGTAGAACTGGTTCTCTGATTAAATTGCCAGAGGCTTACTCTCAGTTTGCCTCCTCATAAATAAATGTGTCATTGCTTGGTGAATTAAGAAACACAGGAAGGAGGGTTAATTTTATATTGTTGCTTGCCTTCCTCTCTTGCCTTCACTCAGTTCTGTTGCTTTGCCTGCTTTGCTGATTAAGTAAAACTGATTAGCTCCGCCACTGCCGCCAAATTTCCCCCTCAGTTTCAAAGTGGATCTCTTGCTCTTTGTCTCAACCCATTTCCATTTCTTCCATCTCGCCTTTCAAGCAGATGAGTGGCTGATGAGATATGACAGGCCAATTTTACCAACAGGAAGGTCGTTTCCTGTTTTTTTTGGTGGATTTCGCTGACATGCTGCCGCAACGGGAAGAGCTGCTGTAACGCTAACAAATTGCTGCTCATTTTCCACCTCTGACCTCTATTAGGAGGTTACCTGGGAATCACCCAGGCTATTTTGTTTGATAGAATTGAAAGTTTAAAGGTTTCCCAGTTCCCAATTTGTATTTACTGTTTGAGGAGGCCTGAAGAGGGGGATGTCAATATTTGTGGGTTTGGTTGTCTTCCATCAGCAGCTTCACACATTAATACTTGAACAAATGCTGAAACAGAACTGAGGTCTAGGTAAAAGAAGCGATATTGGTATTAATATCAGTGATACTGGCCCTGTATTTACTTGGGTGCCAGATTAATACCATAAATTGCAGTATCACACATCTGTACTGTGTGCACCATCAGGGAGATACTGCTAGACACGCGGTGTATGATCAAAACAATGGTCAGATCATGAATGGAACGAACAACAGCAAAGATACACATCTCTAAAGAATAAAAACAGCTTCGGCAAGATATTTTGGTGATGAATCAGTGCATCCTTTCCTTGTAATGCTTTTGTTTTTCTCCTGTCTTGAGCAGATCAGTTATAAACCATCACATTATCAGGATTGGTCAGAGCTACAGCAGTCTGTTAATGAAAATAAAACCTGGTGTATGGGTCCTTCCTGCTGGGCCCCTTAGTAATGGATTGAGACAGAAAGAACAAGATCTGTTTTGGGTGCTTAACTGTTTTTGTCAGTAATTGCATTTGTAGATTTTAGTTTTGCTAAATTACAATTCAATTAGCATATTTGTTGGGTAAATCCAATGAAATTGAAACAACGTTTCTTTTATTTTTTTTTTTTTAATTCTCTTTAAGAAATGCCATTATGCGAGGTTCATTTCAGCCTGAATCAACCTATTTAAATTCATGATTCAAGAAGAATGCCCTCCCAGCAGGTTTAGTTGGAGTTTATTGGGACTGTTATTTGTTTCTCAGCAGAGCAATGAGCCGGGATGCAGCTCCAGGCTCTGTTCAGGCTGCTTGATCAACAGTCAGGCTGATGGAGTGCTGCTTCACATAACCTGCCCTCCGAAATTACCAAACCCAACTGAGACAGCTTGGCGGGAGCTTCAACGTCTGAGGAGTAAGGAGCCAATAAATGCTCACTATATGTGACAAGTCAACTTTGGGAAAGTCGTAAAGTCCGAAACCCAAAAGACCAGACGCAAATGAACTGTAGCAGTTTTACAGTTACTTTAGATCACCAGACACATTTTAATAGCAGACAAAAAATACATATTTTCAATGATGATTTCATTTATCAAGGGGAGAAAACTATGTGAAACTCCTGGCTTTATATAAAAAAGTGCATTTGGAATATTTGATCTAGTAAACTGTTGTTGACCACATTTCTTTTTTTCATTTTCTCTGGCCACATCTCATCGCTTCATCTGAGGAATCAATATTAGATTTTAACAGTGCATGTCTGACAACATGAAGTAGGCTTAAAGATATCAAAAAGCAACAAGTCATGCTCACATTGAAGTAATTTCAAGAACAGAAACCTACACAATGTTTCTGGAAATCATTGCTCAGGTTTTGGAGCTACAGAAACCCCGGGTGCAAGCCTGAATTTTCTCTAAAACAAATATAAAGAGAGCTCCAAAGACTCATCCAGGAGGTCACAGAGGCCTCCTGAGAAACATCTAAAGCACCGCTGACCAGACATGTCCAAGTTAATGTCAAAGATTAAACAACTATTAACCAATATGAACACAAAGCGCTCACATGCAGAGAAAAAATAGACTTTATTACTAACGTTCTGACAGTCAGACCTGGTACTGGTAAACAGCAATCTTCTGATGCCTTACCATCTTATTTTTCCTAGATGTGCAGTCCATGCTAGGTTTCAACCAGTACTTATTGTTTATTACAAACATAATGTCAACATGTGAGAAAATTATGCTTTAGGTTGCCTATTTGATTTGCTTCAACCCGATAGATGGAAACATCCCTAATTTTCATTTTCTTTTTATTCAGTTTCTGCCAACATTTTAACAGTTTGCTCAAAATTTGAATGGCAATCGGATTGAAACATTGCTAGTCAATTCTGCTCTGCATTAGAAAATATTACTCTCCCAGTTGCTTAAACGCACTTTAGCTTAACCCCAACCAGTTATTAGGTTGATGATCTGAAATGTTGAAGGTTGAAAAGTCTATAAACAGATTACTTGTTCATAACACTGTAGCTTTATAGCTTTCTCCCAGTAGCTCATAAAGACATGTTTATAGATTGCAATTATAGTGAAAGTGTATTTGTGTACACAAGACTTACTTGTTCTTGCATGTTGATCTGTGAATCCATAATGGCACATACCTAATTAATCATTTACACATGAAATCACTGTTAAGCAGACATTTTCCGTAAAAAAATACTGCAGAACATTTGCACATAAAAAGTGCAATTATGCCAGAGGGGAAAGTCAGACACTGACAAGGAAAACTGTTTCATTTGGTGTCAGTTCTATACCGAGGAGTCAAATAAAACAGCATTGAAACACTCCGAGCAGTTGGGAACAAAACAGTCTTAAAAAGGTAAAGAAGAACTGCGAACCAGGTAGAATGCAAAAGAGAGGCAAACCTCAGTATCGAGGGGATCAAGGCTGCTGTGGAATCCAGTTTGTTCACATCCAGATCAAAAACCTTTTAAGGTGAATTAGGTAATAATGAATTCATTTAAATAACATTTCTCTCTTTTAAGAGGGAAATGAGGGGGGATGATTCATTAATAAAATTCCACCTAAAGGCATTAATTGGCAACTTAAGTATTAATTAGATGGCTGCACCATGATGCAATACTGTTGTCTAGCATCAAGAAGGTCCTGGGTTCAAATCCCAGCCTTTGGTTTTCTGCATGGCGCTTACATGTTCTCCCTATTGCATTTTGCATTGATAATGTAACTCTCTCAAAATACAGAAATCTGTGCACATGATCCAAATCTGATCACATGATCCCCCAGCATCTCTATGAGCTGAGTTTGGACTTTGAATGAACTGTTTGTAGAGTTGGTCTGAATGTACCATTGCTAAACAGAACCCATTCATTGTGCAAATATTCTGCAGTTTTTTGAAGTTTTATTAAGCCAAAGGATTCTTTTCTCAGACATTTGATGGTTGGTGTGATCTGTCAGATATATGTTTTTTAGAGGAGCGGTGACAGGACTTTTGGTATTGTTGATTACATCTCAATATAGAATAAGTCTGGGGGCTCAGTTAGGGATTCAACTACCTCTGTTGTTGTGTAGCTTACCACCAATAATGAGTGAATGTGTGAATGAATGTAGTGCTGTGGAGTCCTCTGACTTGAAAAAATGTTATACAAGAGCAGGACATATGCATGTGAAAGGTAGAAATATTTTCTTTCTTATGAAGCCAGAAAAAATAAACATCTGATGTCATTAATATGTAATTGTTACAAATGATCTTTTTGTGCAAATCGTTGTGATATCTGTTCAGCCCTTCTCATTTATAATTTTGCCTTATATGTAAGAATATCACTGAAGGGTTCAATTGACAAACTTCAGCATGAAAGAGTCAAATTAATATTTATATTTTTTTGCGTGTGTTTAGCTTCAGAATGATCTCAGAAGTGAAGTGAGTGAGTCCTCCTGCCCATTTTTAAACGGCAAACTTTGAACTTTGAGTATCTGTCACTTATTCAGTATTACTGTTGGTTATTGACAGTGCAATAACAGGGCAAAAGGAAAAGAAAAAAAGATTTTAAAAAATACTTAAACCAAATCTCATCTGCACTGACTCAGTGGTAAAAAAAAATATTTTAAAAACTTTACATAGACTAAATGAACCAAGCAAAATTCTAGACTTTTCAGCTAGTTTATGGTAAGCTATGTAAACTCACAATGTTCAGGTGGTAAACTATGAACATGAATGAATTCACTCCAATCTGAACACACTGAATATAAAAGCTCTTGTTAAGAACGATGTAACACAGACCAAACATTGGTCTGTGTGTCTTCTTGTCATCTTTTGTGATAACCTTTCTCAGTGAAGCTTATTTTCTAAGTGTCACCCAACCAGTACATGTTTGGAAACAATAGTTTAATAAGAAGTTGAAACCTTTCTTACACAGTGACTCTATGATTCGTTGTGACACATGGTTTACTAGTGATTGCAAAAGTGTCCGACCTCTAGATTCAATATGATGGCCTTGGTGTAGATACAGCTAAGTGACAGCTGCAGTTAAAAACTGCTTTGCTTTTGTGATAGTTTGTATGTAGAAATTAGCTCATCACTGATTTTACACCATTTTGTGGAGAGACAGATCAGCGTTTCTTCTGGCATCATGGTGTGGGAAGCCTCAGAGTAAGACTTTCAGGTCATCAGGGATTAGGATTCTGGGGAACGGATGGTCTCATGTCAGAGTTATGTCTTACCTCCTCTAGGGTGCCAACCGGATGCAGTCCTCCTAGAAAGATACATTCCCTTCCACGTCATCATCTTGAGGTCCTCCCCCATCCATCTAGCCCTCTTCAATCAAACAGGAGTGAACATGGTGATCACTCAACCCTGATCATCTGGATCTGATGGGTCACTTCCACCAGTTGTGGGCTGACTCATGCTAGCAATCCCAGCCTGTTCAGTCCCAAGGGGGTTCCTCACCATACGGAGATATAACGAGCTGCGTTCTCACATTGGCAGCTGTTATTAGCTTAGTAACTACGGTGATGATTGAAGTCCCATGAACTGTATAATGACTTTTATTTCGAATTCTACATCTGCGTGCCTAACTTATTTTGTGTGTATTTTGAAATACTGTTTGAGTTGCTCTTTCTCTTTCTCTCACTGCACTCATCCTCCGTATATAGATTTGTTGACTGAGTCGGAAAGTGGGACTTGTTGTTTCAGCACCGTCAGCAGCCTCCTCCAGCCTATTTACTGCATCGCCGAGTGTGCAAACAGACGGCAACCCTCAGTGTTTGAATTTCATCTGTGAAAATGATTTATTTAAATATTATTCTGATACTGTCATTATAATACAAACGGTTGCAATGTTTCATTACAGAAGCCTCACACAATACTAAAGAAAAAGAGAACCAGAGTTCTTTAGAGTTCTGACAGCTTAACAGACAGACAGGACTGCATCAAAGATGGAAATACATTATTAGAAGAAACAAACACATTTAGAGTGGATGAAGAGCGTGGCTTCCTGAAACAGAACAGAAGGATCGTTGAGCGATGTGTCTGAGAGACCATCCCTGGAACACGGATCTGCCGCCGGAGCGTGAACTGGTAGAGACTGAGAAGTTAATCCACCTTTCCAGTAATGATACAATTTCAGTCAAAGCTCCAGTCTCTCCTTCTATATTATTCAATGTTAAGTGGGGGGAGGAGCCATCAAGCTAACCCTCCTAGTTTAGGATAGAACCATGGAGATGTTTTTGATATATCTATTTATATACACATGGATTTAGAATCTTCTTTTTCTTCAAAAACACATCTTATGCAAGTTCATTTTCAAGAGATGGAAAATCCACTTTGGACTTCTTAACACGTGGATATGAATACATGGTACTATTGTTACAAATACAGCACATCACTGGCCTCTGCCTTTTCAAATGGCTCTGAAAAACCCCAACAGAAAATAAAATGTTAACATGCTTCTTAATTCATTTACAATTTACACAGATCTGTAACATTTTTTTGTTAGTTTTTTTACACAGCGGTTTGGGCAAACCGCCCAATCGGACTGCGCACACTCTCCGAAAGCATTCAGACAAACTTTCAGTGGAATCAGCATCACGATCCCATTCTCAGCTCTTGAAAATAAATTGCCCTCCTATTATTATTAGAATTTTTTTTTCTTCTTGCAAAATAAACTTTCTGAACTATATTATATAACAGGTCTCATTTAAAAACAATCAGTCACGGCAGAATGGTGAAAATGAGACAGTGATGGTAGATTAGGGGTCCAAAAGCGCCCTGCGGCGGATTGGAATTAGAGGGATTAGAGCGGGCTGACCCTTCCCGCCCTGCGCAGAGCGGCGCCGTGTGGTGCTGCACGGTGCACCGTGTCTTGCTGGAACGTCTCCGGGTCTTGGGAAGCACGCTGTGCTCCATCAGCCTGTGGACCTCGCTGCTGAATCAACAAGTTCCCCCTAAAACTCTTTGGCAACATGATAAACTATACAAGAGAGGGGATTCGGCTTTGTCTGTAAAGTGAAACACGAGTTTAAAGTGAGGTTTTGCATTTCAAGAACACACAGGAAAGGGATTATTGCACGTTGAGTTGTTTTGTTGCCTATGAGTTCTTAGCTAATGCCATACCACAAATATAGGGTTACATATCCATGCTTATTTTGTTTGGCCACCTCATATTTAGGGTTTTGAATAAGCGAAAAAAGATGTGCTATTGATCAGCATGTATTTTTAAAAACTGCTGTTTTTATTGTTGGGATAACTGCGGCGCTATGGCAACACGGTACTCATGGAGGATAACTTTCACATATTTGCTGCTCTGCCATTCATGGAGGTTTCTGTTTGAATTAGAATCTGATTTTTTTGCTGCTCAAAAGTCAACAATAACAGATTCATTTTAGTTTCCGGATCATGTCGAAGATCTTGAAATCGCTGCAAAAGCCAGCCGCCGCTCTTCCAGCGTGCGTGTCAGATTGTCAAAGCGTTTCATTCATAAATCCTTGGTGCACATTAAAAATATCCTGGGACACAAGCTTTATGTAAAGTTGTGAAAATATAATAGTGTGAAATCAAAGAGAAGAAATTTCAACAAAACCAACACTGTTCTCTTGAAGGTCGTCGGGTATAATTCTATTATCTCATCACAGTTTTGCTTAAATACTTGTGAGAAATGTACAAATACAGCAAATCTAAAAACTCAACACACCCTTATTACAGTGCCTGTTAGTGGTATTGAAGATGAAGTTTTCCACATTCATCCAACAATTGTCCTCCTGACTTCCCTGCCAAAGATTGATGTACGATTAGGTTATATGCATAAACCACCAGCAGCTCAATTCCAACTTTTTTGCTTAGTGGAGCATTAAAAGCAACTTTTCTCCTAACACTGGACATGTATGTTGGTTTTGGTTGTATTTAGTCCATTTCCTCCTTTTGGAGCGTCTCTGGTCTGCCTGGTGTTCAGATATTTTTAGTCCGCATGAGTGTTTGATTACACATCTACGCCTCCACAAACAAGCTGGGCTTTCTAGGCAAATGTACTGGAGTTTGATTAAAGCGGACTAAACAGGGTGGTGTGAATGCACCACAGTGCAAGTATTATATTGTGGAATACATCATGGTGTTTCTCCTGCCCAATACCATTTCTTTGATTGTTTACAGTCTGCTAATGATGGCTGTTGGTTTTGCAGTTCGATCCTGTAGAATGTGTCCCATTTAACATGGAACAACACTTCTATGTGTTTCATAATTTACCTTGATTCCATTATACAACATTAGGAATACCTGGCATTTAAATAAGGGTGTGTTCAGGGTTTAGATCCTCCGTGTTTCTGTGTTGGGATTCCTGATCTACATTTTATTAAATCCCTTCTTAGTGATTACCCACTGAAATATTTCAGAGAAGATTAATGCAGGTCAGAATCAATCATCCAGTTGTCACATACCAGGATTTACAATAACTCATAAATGGTGACTTTTTTTTTTTTATTCCTACTAAGGGTGCATTACAAATTAAAATGACAAGGGGACATTATTTTCACACCAAAGCTAGCACAGAAAAAAGAAACTGCAATTCAAAACATTGGAACATTAAACTCCAAATGTCAGCTCATGTAGGTCAGATATTTTCCTCATCTTCAAAACCCCCAGATCAAGCATGCACTTCTGATGATGAATCACCAACAGGATGTAAAATTATGCACATTTGAAATTTGGATGGATAATATGGCTGAAAGAAAAATGAAAAGAATGACCCTTTTAACTTAAAGGTTAACATCAATTGTCTAATTTAACACAGACTTGTATTAGATTTATCTCATCTGGAGAAGGCTAGAGTGCCTATTCACAATGATCAATGGCCAATATCAGCAGCAGCTATGTATACAGCACATACATTAGTTCTATGTGTTTCAAATAAAACAGACATATATCTAGGATCATATATACTACACAAATATAGATTCTTCGATTTTCTCGTTTACTTTTGAGCAATGAACACAGAAACGTCAACAGCGAAACTTTAAGAAAGTCATTCTTCCATGAGAGTTATCCAACAAGACAGAGTCCGGGTGTTAGGCGGCATCTCTGCTGGCGTCGACCAGGCGTCTGTAGAAAAGGTGCTCCTTCTGCTGCCGTTGTGACTGGTGTTTATAGTGGCTAGTAATAATGTGCTAAGTGCAAGAGCAGAAGTGGCTGGAAAATGAGGAGCAAACTGTGCTGTCCGCATGGTGGAGTTCAGGTTGTGATCAGTGGGTGGCGAAGGGAGTAAAACAGGCAATTTTCTTTTTCTTTTCTTTTGATCCTCTGTTTGCTTTTGAAGCACACAGTTGGGCCAACATCTGAGAGCAAATCACAACTGTTCTTTAAATTATAACAAGGCATCCCTCAGCAGCCCACATGCCAGAAGCAGGACAGCAAGTCCAGAGCTGGACAATATTCTTGTACCTGGAAAGAAACGAACAGAGGACAGAGGAAATCAGTCACTGTGAGGTTAAGCAGTAGCTAAAAAAAGCCTGTATTTTAATAAATAAGGATTTTGGAATATATATTTTTAAAATTGTTGCTCTAATAAAAAAGCAAAGATAACCTTAGAAACCATGTCTTCATTTCATGTGTATTTCCCAGCTACCTGCTGTTACTTTAAACAACATGACTCATTTAAAACTCCTTGGATTTGTTGCTTCATACATTCTGGAGTTGTTTGTTGAGATATTTGCCATGAGACAGCCAATATGAGCGGCATGTTTTTAACGAGTGTGCCTTTAAATATATAAAAGAAATAAGTAGGACTCTCTGGTCCCACACTCGATGGTTGGGATTTTACCCAGATAACTGTATGTGTCAATAGGTAGTGTTCATCAGAGTGGACAGATGTCACATGTGCTGTTTAATCTAGGGTTTAATCCTGGGACCCTCCTATTTAATATCTACATGTTCCCAATCGCTGAAGTTATAGCAAGAATTAAGATTAGTTACTACACAGATGATACACTTCTACACATTACAAAGTAACTCTGAACCCAGCCAATCACTGAACAGATGCTTAGAACAGGTAAATTGTGCCACAACTTTTTCCAGCTGAACAGAAATAAAACTGAAGTTATCTTTGGAATTATCTAGAGTAGGGCTGAAATTATTTCTCGAATGATTCAAGTACCTCGTTATTAAAATTCCTTGAGGAAAATTTATCTGCCTCGAAGCTTTGTTAAATTATGTTTTATTATGTAGCGCACTATGTTACGCCCACATCATTATTTGTGGTGGGCAGCGCTGTTATTTCCGCCTATGAAGTGAAATGCTAGCAGCATGGTGTTGCATTGTGTGGTGTATTGTCGAGGTTTGGGGGACAAATAAGGATTGTTGAACTTTTCAGCGAACAAACTTCCAAATAACTGCAAAACAGTTAAATTCAAGGTTAAAAAACACATTTGTCTGGAGTTGCCTTCAATCATAATATCTGCATGAACATCATTCTTTCCAGCTTCTCGTTGCTTTGCTTCATTTTGCCACTGTTTTGTTTGCTGCACTATGTTTCTATCATGTAAAACATTTTGAGCTGCCTGGTTGTTCAAATATGCTCTACAAATAAATGTTTCTTGCGTCACATCTTTCAGGGAGTAACCTGCTAGATGTTTTAAAACAGCCATGTATCAATTCATACCCAATCATGAGGAGGCCTGATTGTCTATGTTCTGTTATCTGTATGAGTAAAACCACCAAAACCGGTTCCAGCCCACATCCTTTTAAACTCTTCATCCATTTATCAAGCCTCTTTTTCTTTAACTCTCCTGTGATGTTCGTTCCTCAGGTATAGCAATAATCTTCGTGGGTCAATTTGACCCGGAGCGTGTTTAATCATGATAGTATCAAAAAACAATAAATTCATCCAAAACATTGGATGAATGTGCATCCCAGTTGCTCTTAAGTTGAGAATCTTGCTCCTCATGGTAAAAAGTTGATGAAATGTATAGAAAATGTTCATAAAAATGTCGATTTTTCTTCTCTTTTTTTTTTTTTTTTTAATTATATCTTTATTGTTTCCCAGGAAAGTATCATCTACATCACAGTAGGCATTTACATCTCCAAATTAACTTCGACATTTGAAATAAGATACATAGGTAAACCATTGCCTCATAACAGTAATATCAGAATTGTAACTGCACTACCCTGAGAATGATTTTAAAGTGATTACAAAGAAAACAAGAGTAAACAGAGAAATTGAGGACATCAACAAAAAAAAAGAAAAAAAAACACAAGAATATAAATTAACTGCGAAGTATGGCTATCATTGGAGGGCGGATTGTGAAGGACGTTCAACAGGCCAACAGGTCTGGTCTTTAAAGATAAAATCAGGTCTTTTAGGCTGTACATAGTTCACCCACATCTGCCACCAGTGATCAAAATGTTCAGTCTTGTGATTGAGAGAAGCTGTTATTTTTCCCATTTTATATGTATTAAATGTTATGTCAATCCAATCATTTAAAGTAGGTTTATCGTGTGCTAACCATTTTTGTAATGTTTTTCTTACTTGCTGTTAATAATATAGTCATCAAATATTTGCTTCTTTTTGTGGCTTCTTGAGGAATTATTCCAAAATACATAAACTTGAACTCCAAGGGAATGTCCTGCTTAAAAATATCTTGTAAGGCCTTATTAATCTCTTTTCAATATTCTTTTATAATTGGGCAGTCCCAGAAGATGTGATAATGGTTTGCGTTTTGACTTCTGCATTTTCTCCAGCATACAGGAGGATTTCCATCATAGTGGCATTTCTGGGCTGGTGTAATAAAGAATCTTACTAGATTCTTCCATCCAAATTCTTGCCACTGCAGTGGTTTATTATATGTCCATTGATATCTCCACATTGTTGTCCATTCCTCCTCTGTTACTGTTAAATTGCCCTCTCTTTCCCATCTTGCTTTGATATGTAAGGTTGAATTTTTTTTTTTAGATCTATTAGGTTTTTATAGATAAGCGAGATAATTTTCCCTTTAATTTTTGATTTATAGGCATTAATAAAATTTTCCATTAAGTTTGCATTCTTGTCAGTAATTGGTTTAAGTTTTAAGTTAACAAAATTTCTTATTTGTAAATATCGATAAAAGTCCTGTTTGTCCAAAGAAAATTTTCTCTTAACTGTTTCAAATCATTTAAGATGTTGTTGTTCATTAATGTGCATAGAGCAGTGATTCCCCTGGATGTCCAGTCCTTAAACCTACTGTCTAGTTTATTTGGTGTGAAGTCTGAGTCATATGCAATCCATTTTATGACTGCTAAGTAATTTCCTAGTGCATTTTCTTTAACAATAGTTTTCCATGCTGTAAGGGTTGTTTTTATCCACCGGTTATCTATATCTTTTATGAAAGTTTGTAGATTTGCATCAGCTAGAATTGCCTGTACAGGGATAGGTGTCGCCTTTGTTTCAATAGTTTTCCATTGAGCCTTATATGTTGGGTCGCAACAGTATATCAGTGTTCTTGCTTGCGCTGCTAAATAATAATCTCTAAGGGAAGGTAACCCCCAACCTCCCATTTTCTTTTCCAGTTGTAAAAATTTATATCCAATTCTCTGTCTTTTGCCTTGCCAAATATACCTTGATAATAATTTGTCCCATTCATTAAAAACTTTTTGGTTTATTTCAATTGGCAAAGTTTGGAATAAATACAAGAGTCTGGGCAGTATGTTCATCTTAATCAAATTAATTCTTGAGCTGAGACTTAGAAAAGGAGTGAGATTCCATCTTGTAATATCTTCTTTAATTCTTTTTTGTATGGGAACATAATTATATTCGAATAGTTTTCCGAGGTCCTTTGATATAGTAATGCCCAAATATTTAAAATGGTCAGTGTTCCAAGCTAAGGGATACCTGTTTGAATTTCCTGAGTTGGAGTATAATTATAAGACAGCAACTGAGTTTTCTTAATATAAATTTTGTATCCTGATAATTGACCAAATTGTTTTAATAATTGCATCAAAGCTGGGAGAGAGTGGATCGGTTGTTCCACATAAAGTAATATATCATCAGCATAACAAGCCAATTTATGTTCTATTCCTTTGATAATTATTCCTTTGATATCCTTATGTTGTCGTATTGATTGGGCTAATGGCACTAAATATAATGCAAAAAGTAACGGTGACCACGCACACCCTTGTCTTGACCCTCTTTCTAAAGTAATTCTGTCTGACTAACTTTAATTAACTTTAATTCTCGCTGTGGGAGAATTAAAGTTATTATGCGCCTGTATTGTTTTTATTATTGTATCATGTAGTCCAAAGCTATGTAGAACCCTGAAGAGAAACTTCCAGTCCACTGAATCAAATGCTTTTTGTGCATCTATACTGATAACAATGGCTTCCAGTTTACTTTTTTGTATGTGATCTATAACATGTAATGTCCGTCTTATATTATCTTGTGTTTGACGTCGTATGAAACCAGTTTGATCGTTATTTATTATGGAAGGGAGAAATTCTTCCAATCGTCTGGCCATTATAGAAGTAAAGAGTCGATAATCAATATTTAAAACAGATATCGGTTGGTATGATCCACAATCCAGTGTATCTTTACCTTCTTTATGTATTACTGAGATGATTGCCTCCTTCCAGCTCGGTGGTGTTTGAGCTTTTTTCAGAGTCCAATTTAGTGAAGGGAGAAGGATTGGAATCAGCTCTTTCTAAAATTCCTTATAAAATTCTGCTGTATATCCATCTGACCCAGGCGATTTACATGGTTTTAATCTACTTATTGTGTTTTTTAATTCTTTTTCTGTAATGTCTGATGTCATTTTTCTATGCTGTTCCTCATTCATAACAGGCAGCTCAAGTGAGTTCAAATATTTATCAATTTGTTCTATAGTTCCTCCAGATATTTTTGAATATAAGGTTTTGTAAAACATTTCGAATGCTTCTTGGATGTCATTTAATTTGTTCTTTAATAATTTTGATTTGGGGTTTCTGATTCTATGGATTGTATTTTCTGCTGTTTTCTTCTTTAGTTTCCATGCTAGTACCCTCATAGATTTTGATCCGCCTTCATAGTGTCTTTGTTTAAGAAACATGAGGTTTTTCATAATTTCCTGTGTTGTCATATCGTTTATTTCATTTCTAATTTTTTAAAAAATCTTCCAGCATATCTGGTGTACTCTTTTGTTTGTGTTTTTGTTCTAGCTCTTCCAATTTTTTATGCAATTCCTCTGATCTTTTATTTCTTAGTTTTTTAGGTGTGATGACATTGCTATAATTTTCCCCCTCAGAACTGCTTTAAGAGTGTCCCATAATATCGGAGGGGATACTTCTCCATTGTCATTGAAATCTAAGAAAGAGCTAATTGCCTTCCGTATTTCCTTTTTAAACCACTGGTTATTTAGCAACCCTGAATTTAGTTTCCATATATTATTTCTTTTTTTGTAGGCCAAGGTCTACTGTAAAATATACAGGTGAGTGGTCACTCACATCTATTGTTCCGATCTCACATCTGTCCATTTTGTCCCTGTCTTTTGTAAATGTCAAAAAATAATCAATTCTTGTGTATACTGAATGAGTGGCTGAGTAGTGTGTATCCTTTTTACTGAGGTAAAAGTCTCTCCATATGTCTATCAGGCCAGCTTCCTTAAAAAGTATATTTATTTTTTTGTATTGTTGTTCTTTCTGATAGGCTTTCTCCCTAGAATAATCCATCTTTGGTTGCAAGCGAATGTTTAAGTCTCCTCCACAAATCAGAATACCTTGTGTTTCTTTTACCAATATATTGGTTATTTTCTTGAAAAAATCAATATCACTCCCTGGAGGAGCATATATGTTAAATAGTGTAACAGGGTTTCCCCCTACATTACCTCTCACAAGCACAAACCTGCCTTCCTTATCCACCAGTTCATATAATTTTTCAAAATGTATCTTGTTTGAGATAAGAGTAGCAACTCCCCTGCTATGTCCTGATTTGTATGAAGAAAAGAACAATTGGTCGAATCCCATTCTTCTTAGTTTTTCATGTTCACTTTTATTTAGGTGGGTTTCTTGTAAGAACATTATGTGAGCATGTTCCTTCTTCATTTTTGATAGGATTTTACTTCGTTTAATTGGGTTGAGTAGACCATTAACATTAAGTGTAATTATATTTATCTTATTGTTAGCCATGTTTGATTGTCTTGTTGATCATTTTTACATATCTGATAGCAAATCCTAACCAATCCACCCTCCGAGCAAATGTAAACAACAACTTAACCATAAAAAAAAGAGTACAAACTTGAGATTCCACGGTTGGGGTCCTGAACGAAAGACCCTGAACGAGGATAGGAAAACCGTCTAGCCCTGGGGGATGACCTCCCTTGGAAAAGAGGGGAGAGCCCCCAACTAAGTTGAAACTGCTTCTGTCCATTTTGTGCGCAACCCTCCTCGGTATTTTTTTTATTTTTATTTTTTTTTCTTATCGTTTAGGTTAGGGAATATATTAAATAGCACCACGATAATGTCCGAAATACAGTGCAATGAACTAGCTAATATTGTCCTTAATAGTTTAAATCCTATTGATTACTCTGAATTTATTTAGCTTACCAATGATTATTGCATCTCTTCAGAGCTCCTCCTAAAGAGAACTAGTTTCCCTTCTGAACTCCCTCAGTCTTTCTCTGATGTTCATCTCTCGCTCCTCTCCTGGCATTTGTTGTTTCGAGCCAACCTTCTTCCAAGCGGTGCGGGAGAGTTGTTCAGCCACTCTCCTTTGGTTTGACCAGGGGGACAGGCAAACCTCGCTCCCTCATATCCTTCGTTGCCTTCGCCACTGTCTGGTAAAGCTGTGTTTCCCCCTCATAAAACACTCGTAGTTTAGCGGGGAAAGGAGTTTGGAAGCGGATCTTTCTCTGCTTCAGGACTCGTTTAGCCTCCGAGTATTCTTTGCTTTTCTGCAGCACTGTGGGAGGATAATCATGATCAAAATATATCGGTTTGCCGTGTAGAAGCACTCCTTTCTTCCCCCATGCTTTTCGTAAGATCTCTTCTTTGGTTCTGCTACGGAGAAATTTGACAATGATGGATCTCGGTCTGTTGTTTCTGTCTCCAGCGGGTGGCGGAGCCAGCGCTCGGTGCGCTCTCTCAATGTCCAATTCCATACTTGGTGCGATCTCCAGGGTGTCCCTAAGCAATTTATCCACAAAATCTCTCATCGATGATCCTTCTGCTCCCTCTGGCACGTTGTATATGCGGATGTTTTCCCTTCGCGATCTCCCTTCCTGATCAATCAGTTTTTCTTGTTGTTGGATTATCATTTCGGCCATCTTGCTCATTGTCTGCTCCATGTTCTGTACCCGCTCCTCCATCGCCTCAACCCTATCCTCTGTCTCCTTAATTTTTTGGTGTACGTTAATGAGTTCTGACTTAATATCATCGAACTGATGTTTCATGTCTTGTCGGAAATCCCGTAACTCCCTCAGGATTTGCTCTAGTCCTGTAGCGTCCATGGGAAGCGGATTAGCATTAGCTTCGTCGAGATGCTGCTGTGTTGATGAGCTGCCTGCCGTCTTTTTTTCTTGTGCCAAGTCTTCGTTCGTGGCTTTCCTATTTCCGTCCCTTTTCCCTATTCTAGACCCCCTAACTGACTCAATTTTACTCATTTTCCTTGTATTTGGCAAATAATGGGGGTCAATTTAAGATTTACCGGAGGAGTAGTCAGCTCAAGCAGCCATCTCCGTCGGTGACGTCACCGGAACCCGATTTTTCTTCTCTCTAACTTAATTTTACAGCTTCATCCTACATTACATTCCCCAGGACGACACCTGAAGCTACATAATATTCAATCCAAATGTTCTGAACCATCCTGTTCTTTCGGTTATGTGAGAATATCCTCAACATGAAAACTGGTGAATAATTGATGCTTTTTGCTGTTTCACCAACAGACTGGTGCTGCTTTGTGTGTCATTCTTCTCTGCATTCAGATTTTACATTAAACTCCAGTCATTTCTAAAGATGTTGGAAAAACAACACAAGCAGGTAGTCAAGGTAACATGATTTTCTCCTTTGATACAATGATTACCTCTCAAGTACTCCACTGCTTTCTAGGGAGGTGACAAAACACCAGAGAAGTTCTTTAATTTTTACAAATAGAGTGAAATTCTCAAAAGTTTTAAACAGTATTTACAAGAATCTTTAATCTGAGTTGAATTGTTTAGTCCAGGGTCTGATTCATCTATACCCTGCAGCTTTCATGCTTGTCTCATTCATTAAAGGTCCTAAAATATTTAAAAGCATTTTATATGTGTTTCCACTGGTAAATGTTTCTAATGTGTAATGATGTATTACACTGTTTTTTTAAGCATGCATGGTGAACTATGCAAACTACATTACACCAGTAAAACCTTGAAAGTATTTTACTAGAGCCATCTGTTTTGGCTCCTAATTTTTTCACATAATAGATGAGAAGATTTTTATTGCGCAACACCATGGGTACTCATGAATTCTCCAAGTTGAAATTAACAGAGAGTGAGTGAACATTTAATACTTAATGTGTGTAATGACTGCAGCAGCACAGAGGTCCAAGGGTCAGCCATCCTGGGTCTGTTCCACTTGACTTGATTGAAATGGCTGTTAACATGTCAGAGAATGAATCAGTTGACTCTAAAGAGATGCAAAAGTGTCCGTGGGGATTGGGATGGTCAACAGTACCAAGACAGATAACTGACCCTCGAACAGACAGAAACAGATCTAAATATCTTCAAAGAGAAGCAACGGAAAAACCTGAAGAGACATACTAACAAGACTGATTTTAGATCCAAAATGGAACTGTGTGTTTAATAATGTCAATCTGTTCTGACAGTTTGGGGTGGTCATAGACCTGCTGCTTCTACCTCAACAAGACGCAAACTGTCCTGAATGTCAACTAACAATCTCACCAGGAGATTGCTCACAGGGGCCAGAACAGTCTTAGAAAGGAAAGCGAGCAGAGATAGGAAGTGCATTTAGAACAAAGAACAAAAAGCATGTTGTGTCATTCCAGATAGGATCTTAAAAAAGAAGACATTTAATATTTATAAAAGTCATCTAGACATTGCAACATTTCTGGGCAACCATTTTAAGAGGACGTCCGTGGGGACACATTTCTCTATGTGTTTTAGCTTTGGATTGTCTGGATTTGGGAATAGAGAAGTTGGGGGAGAGGGAGGGAATGACGTTCCTGTAGAGACAGAAGGCTTTGATAGCATATTCCTCAAAATCACAACTCATTTGGTTTGAGGGGATCCAAGGAATAGCAGCACCGTAATGGAGCGCCAGCTAGTTCAGACCAAACATAACCTCACATCACATTTAGCTGGGAATATGAGGACAGCAAAGAACAAAAATTAAATCTGCATTTTGGTTTCCAAGAGTAAGTCGCAGTTCTCCAACTGCGTTCCGTTCTCTTGCCCGGAACGCAGCTGGAGATAGGCACTAGCACCTCCCGACCCTGTTAGGGAGAAGGGTGACCAGAAAATGAATGGATGGATGGATGGATGGATGGATGGATGGATGGATGGATGGATGGATGGATGGATGGATGGATGGATGGATGGATGGATGGATGGATGGATGGATGGATGGATGGATGGATGGACGGACTGACTCTGGGTGAGCCTCTCCTTCTGCATAGTCTGCCATCAAAACATGACATTAGACTAAACAAATAAAGATTTATCTAATGTTAATGTGAGACGGAAAGAATGGAGTCAATGACTTTACATATTGGGCAATTAAAAAAAAAAAAAAAACTGTTGGGGCACACCCGGCAGCTGACTTTTTTAAATGTTTGGAGAGCTTGTGGCAATTGGCAAGCTAGGGAACCCTGGGTGTAGGCCTGTCACGATAACAGATTTTGTTGGGCAATAAATTGTCTCAAAAAATTATTGCGATAAACAATAATATTGTTTGAAGACCTTTTTACATTGATTTAATGGAAATTAAATAATAATACGTGCAATTTCCTACCAAAGAAATCACACTTTACTTTAAAAAGAACACTTAACACTGGGACTGATACACAAAATAAATAAAACAACCAAAACCAAAAATAAAATAGATTCTTAGTTTCCATTAACAATAAATGTACTTGAATAAAAACTAAACAACATAAAACCAAAGTAGAAATAAATACTGCATTCAACCAAAAGAGTGCAGATTATGAAGTCTGTATATAGTATGTTGCCCTTCAGTAATCATTAGATTTAAATAGAGAAGACATCCGACTGCCTGATGCAATAGTTCAAACTGCAGGATTTTTTTTTACCCCGAACGACAATCTTAGAACGTTCTCCGTTCTGAGATTGTCACTTGTGTTGTGTGTTACGGTAGATCGTTGTGCCGCTACGATCTAAATCAAGGATTTGCCCAGACTGGGAGAGTGACGCAACCTGTTGAATGTGACCGGTAGCCAATCAGAAAGCGCGGATTCTCCTCGCGCTTTCTGAGGGGAAACACGGAGGGAATCCCGAACAGCTGACACGGTGCAACCCGAAGTCCAGCAGACATCGGAAACAACATGAATGTTTATTCAACATTTCGTGCAAAGAAAATATAAATAACTAGGGGAGGAGTTGGAGCGAAATTTCTACCAGAAAACCCGGTAACTTTTCAGCTGTTCTCCGTTAACGTGACCTAAATAGGTTATAATGATTTTCATTCAGTCAGGACTGACACTAGCTACGTGCATTGCAGGTAGATTGCAGTAAGGAATCGATTAATGCCTGGTTTCAAAATTAGTGAACTGGAATTATTATTTTGTGTCCATTGTTGGACACAACACGGTTTCGATCGAACCGTTATACCGAGGATTCTGTCGGCTAATGTGTCTCTCAGGTTTTGATAATGAGCCGACAATCGGCGACATAAGATCGTGCAGGCGCGCTGGGCATTAAACTAAGGAAGTAAGGAAGGGAGGAAGTGGAGAGCACCGGAATTGAGCCTTTTGTCATTCAGTGTCATCAACAGTCAGAGAAAAAATAAGGAAGAAACGATATAGTTGATAATTACAATGAGGTCGATAGTTTTAATTTATCATTCGATTAATTGACTTATCGTTTATCGGGACAGGCCTACCTGGGTGATCTGCTTTGTGTCATTAAAATCTTTGTTAAATGCTAATAATTATTCTTTGGAAGTCTACAAATATCTCATTATGCTCAAAGGGCAGAGCCTGATTGGTTGGAGCTATGTTTTTTGCCTCAGATCTCTTTAATCTGAGTTGATATCGATCAGGCTATTAAAAACTAGAGCTTCCCTTCCACCTCTCAGAGTTTCTTCTGATCCATAAATGCATTTAGATATATTAGCTATCTGTTCAGGATATATAGGAGAAAGTTGAGGTCTTAGCACTTTGAAGTAAATGGACACAATTTTACATCACCGTGTGTCTGAGAGTGGAAGTGTTAAGTGGAAGCTAACATGGCAAAGAATGTAAAAATGTGTGTTTAGCTTAAATTATTTGATCCATTTAATCTATTTTTGATTACATACATTTTATATTTCCTACTTAAATAAGAAAGAGCCTCCCCTTGCATATATTTCAACTGGCAACAAGTCATTTAACCCCAATCAAAGATTAAAATTTTCAATTAGTATTATATTTTATTACCTAAAATTACATTTTATGGATTTAGCAGAAAACTATGCATCATAGCAGATTATGGTTAGGAGATTATGGCTAACCATAATCTGCTAAAATGCATATCTTTCTTTAGAGCTTCCAAAACTGAATTTATGAGCTATTTTATAGGTCTTTTAACCAAAAATAGAGGAGGTGAAAGCACAGTAGTAAAGCTCAGTGCAGCTAAATATATGCGTTCGTTTAGACAGAGCCTAAGAGTCTAAAGATTAACTCTTAACATCTGAAAAAAAATCAGATATTAAAAGGCATTAATCATGATGAAAACATTCACATTCAGCAGAACTTCCACAACCAGTAGTGTGCCTATAAAAAAAAGCAACCACCTTCATTTCACCAAGTAAATAAAAAAGTAAATAGAAAACAGCCTCCCATTGGATAAAAACTTCATGGATGGTTATGTTTCAACTGGCAACAAGTTATTTAACCCCAAATTCTCTTTGTAAAAACCAATCCTGTGCTGTGGAGAAGATGTTAGTCTGTTTAAGGAGGGTCAATTTATCTGAACGCTTTAATCAAAGGAAACATCTGAGGAGATTTCTGTAAGTAATAAATTGGGTTCACAAATTGGGTTCATAATATGAATACCGGCTGCACAGTGGCGCAGTGGGTGCCTTGCAGCAAGAAGATCCTGGGTTCGATTCCCGGCCCGGGGTCTTTCTGCACGGAGTTTGCATGTTCTCCCTGTGCGTGCGTGGGTTGTCTCCGGGTACTCCGGCTTCCTCCCACAGTCCAAAAACATGACTGTCAGGTTGATTGGGCTTTCCAGATTCTCCTTAGGTGTGTGTGTGTGTGTATGGTTGTTTGTCCTGTTAGTCTTTGTGTTGCCCTGCGACAGACTGGCTACCTGTCCAGGGTGTACAGATAGCCAGCTGCCTATCTCCAGCTGCGTTCCGTTCTCTTGCCCGGAACGCAGCTGGAGATAGGCACTAGCACCTCCCGACCCCGTTAGGGAGAAGGGTGACCAGAAAATGGATGGATGGATGGATGGATGGATGGATGGATGGATGGATGGATGGATGGATGGATGGATGGATGGATGGATGGATGGATGGATGGATGGATGGATGGATGGATGGATGGATGGATGGATGGATGGATGGATGGATGGACGGACGGACGGACGGATGGATGGATATGAATACCTGGAGGGAAAGTGAGGAACCATCATCTTCCCAGAAGAAATATGACCAGCAATGAATCCTGGGTGATCAGAATCAGTGATCACTTAAATGTTTTTAAAAGATCTCATCACAAAAAAAAACAAAAAAAAAAAAACTTAATAGTAATATTAAGAGCATGTCAGTACCTCATATAGAGAAGAACTTAAGTTAATGGACTAAACATTACGAATCAAGAACATCGTTTTTCAGATAGGCTCATCATGAAGAGGCTTTAATTACCAAGAGATTAAATGTAAAGATGGAGTAATGGAGGACAGTTAATGTGGTCTGAGTTCAGATTTACCCTCTTCCAGAGTGATGGGCATATCAAGTTAAGAAGAGAGAAAGATGAAGTGTTGCACCCATGCAGGAAAGCATCTACTGTAAAATCGTGTAGGGGCAGACATATGATCTGGGGTTACTGCAGTTGGTCAGGTTGAGCTTCAGAAACATTATGAGCCCAAAGGATCAAGTCAGCAGACTTCCTGAATGATGTGAAAGACCAGGTTATTTCATCAGTGTATTTCGTCTGTCCTGCAGACAGCCATTTTCCAAAATCACAATACCAGAAATCCTTGAATTGGGCCAGAGTGGTTTAGAAAATGTGAGACATCATTTTTACACATGGGTCGCCCACAACACAGGGTTTCGACCTTGGACTTAGTAAGACATTTTGGGATGTGGATAATAGTGTGCAGAGCATTCTAAGTGTACCGTACTTTGAAGAAAATCGTATGCTACTTTGGCAGGAAAAGAGCAAGCAAAAAGCTTATTGAGACAATTCCACAATGACTACATCCCATAATCAAAGCCAAAGATAGGCCAGCAGAACAATGGAGATTATAAGTTTCTTGGCACAGACAGTGTAGCACAATCAAATACATCTTAGTGAGATACAATTAACACATTAGGTAATCTTTCATTTTGTAAGCCATGCAGTCTACTATCAAACACTGTGCAAAATGTACAAGCAACTAAAAATCTTGGTATGACTGACAGTACACCACTTTTCTCCCCTCTCCTGATTAATTCACCAGAAGCTTTATCAACAGCTATAGAAGCAGAACAAAGATCTTTCATTCTGTTTTGCAGTGTTGTGAAGGGTTTTTATGGCCAATGGAATCTCTTTCAGCTTTCTTTTTGACTTCGCAGTCTTGGTTGTTATTCTTTCATCTTGACCTCCATGCCTCTGGCTCACTACACTTACCAAACACTTTTCAGAACTCAGAATTCTCTCTCAGAGAAAAGTTTGTTGTACTTTAGAGCCTTGCACTTCCATAGACTTTCTGTCCATCGACCAGCTCTTTTTAAGAGTCTCTACCCTTTGAGAAGCGCATCCCAAAGCAATTTGGAATTATAAGCGGACTGTCTAAAGCACAAGCAGCTCCATTCTGTCAGTTTTTCAGCCTTTCAGTTATGCTATCCATATATTTTCCCAAAAGAAATGTCCTCCTTTTGTGAACTAAAGCACCTGCCAACAACTGTGTTTCTGCAACAGAGGGACCAGATGATATATGCAAAATGGAAGCTGTTCTCATCTTCAAGCTCCAGTATTTCTAGAAATTCAGGAGAACTTCTTTCCTACTTCGTTCCTCCTTGTTAGTATTAAATATGAAAGCCATAATCTTTAATTGAACTTGTACATTTGGTTTGCAGGATTTACATTATTTTGTACTTTTGACCTGTTAAGGTAATAACAGGTTTATTTGATCAGTCACAGTCGTATCAATCAGAGTGCCGGTAGAAAAGTTGGGAGTATTTGTTGGCCTTCCTGCTTGTAACATGGAGCTGTTGCACACAATTTGGCGTCCACACAGGCAATTACTTTCTGGATCAAATTCTTGAACACAAACAAGACTGACTGTATAAAGCTGACTTATAGATGGCAGAGGATAATGATCAGGAGCAGGGAGTTGACTGAATGATCAAAAGCAGAACCCTAACAAACCAGGAACTGAGGTGCTTTAGGGTTTTTCCTCTTAGATTAGAGACCAAAATTGCAACATCTCTTACATTTTCAACTGCTGTCATTTGTTTTCTCATTGCTTCAGGCAAAGAAACCCTTTGAACAACACGCTACCCCCCATTTACTATGGGGGTGCTGCACCAAGAACCACTGAAGGAAACAACACAAAAACCTCTCAAGAAGACACTGAGCCGAATTTTCTTCTTTTTGAAATGCTAACAAAAATGGGGCGGCATTCGCTTTGAGGTATTCAATATAAAAGGCATCTGTTTTGTTTCTGGGAAAATATCAGGAGCCAGTTCTCCTGCTTGTGCTACACTCTCATCTTTGTTTTGGTTATTTACCCAGAATCCTTTGTACTGTGGTTCACATATGCTGTGGTTCACTTCAACTCTGAAGAGTTGGAGTGAACTCTTCAGTTCAGTTGAAGAGTTCACTTCAACTGAACTGAGATCTGTTTGTAGATGGACCAGAGTGAGCTGTTTTGATCAGCATCAGAGCTTAAATGTGTACAGAAATCAAAACCGCAATAACAATTCCAAGAAGTATGAGTTCTAATTTATATTGATAAATGTGACATCTTCTGCTTTATTTGTTTAATTCTATTAGTTTTTTTTTCTTTTTACTTGCTAGTGAGAAAAACATAGTGTGGATAATGGATGGATGGATGGTATTTAGCTTTGTACATAAATTTATTACGTTGCAGTGATGGTTATACGTCCACTCTTGCAAAAGCAGATTACCAACCAGTGCACAAATCAATACTGGGTTGTATCAAGCCCTGTTTCCATTTTGCTTTCCATGTCTCCTCTGGTGTGTTTTTCCTGTCAGTCTTCTAGCGTGCTCCAAGGAACTGATCCTGCTGCCAATTACTCTGCAAATTTCTGCTCATCAGAACTCACTCTCTCTCTCTCTCTCTCTCTCTCTGTCTCTCTCTGCTGAAAATTCACTCCGCTATTTTCTCCACCAATTTCCAAAGTGTCTGTCACGTGGAGGTGCTTGACTGTAAAGCATTTTTGGTTTAGCCTCTTCAAAATAAGAGCTGAGTTGTCAAATGTTCTCTGGCCGAACTGGATGGCTGGGATGTCCAGAGAAATTTTCCTTGAATCTTTTAAAATGGCTTCCCAAACATCCTCACATCACAGTCCATTAAAGTGAAGATGTGTGACGGGTGTTTTCTCTCTACAGGCTTGATCATTGCTTTTCTTCTTGAGGCGAATTTAAGAATTCACTTGAAAAGTCATGAATGACTGCGAAAAAAACAAAACATCCTCAACATGAAAAAGAAAGCTCACGTCTCCCACGTGCCTTTTGGAAAACCGTGATCTGACTTTTCTTCAACAGTGGTTTTCTCAATGCCTCTCTCCCATAAAGCTCTGACTGGAAAAGAACCGGCAGTTGTTGTCTGCAGAGTTTCTCCATCTCAGCTGCTGAAGTTCGGAACTCCTTCAGTGTAGTCATGGTAACCTTGTGACCTCTTTCATTAGTCTCCTTGTACAGGTTGTGAGGACAGCGTCATGTAGTCGGATTTACACATGAACCATATTCTTCCCATGTCTTTCTGATGATTTAACTCAATTCCATGAATGCTCAGGCTTTAGAGAAGTTTTGTCTCCATCTCCTGACTGATACTTTTTAGTGACCTTTTATCTTATTGGTTGGAATATTTTGTCTTCATAGTGGTATTCAGGAATACTGATGAACCAATGAATGGACCGTCCAGACACAGTTGTCTTTATACAGTCACTTGACACACAGTCACTGTACTCTGGCCAAATTTTGTCCATCATGATTGATTTGCATCCAAAGGGATGAATACTTTTTTGTGGACAGCATAAATTAATCCTTCATTGTGAAACCAAAGACACAAAATGTGGGTCAGCTCACATTTTTCTGTCACGGGGAAACACAAAAATAAATGGTTTTCCTGAAACAGTGAGTTGTTTCTCCACAATTAACCCATTTAACAGCAAGTATACACTAAGCCCCTCCTCCTGGCTCTGATTGGTTGTTTTTGTTCAGGAGTGGTGCATTTCTTTTGACAGCATCAGGGACAAGATGGAGGAGATCAATCTTTTCACAGATTATCTGTCTCATAACAAGCCGTCATGACGTGGCGACAGTTTTAAGAAATACATTAAATACATATTTTTTATAAAAGCTAAAGCTCCCAAATTCAACTGTAAAGAGAATTAAAGATAAAGGGAAGTCAAGTTACAGAGGTTTCAAAGTCAGATATGGAAAGAATATAAGCTAGATTGATTGATTGGTTTGACAGACTGATGGTCTAAAGAAATAAAAAGACTTAACAAAACAAAGTGTACTCAGACAGATATAACAAACACGAAAAATGGGAATGAACAAAACCCTAGACAGATAAAAAAAGGAACCTGAGGTGTATATCATGTTGGCAGGTGGTTCTTTATTACACGTATAAAAGAAAAAAACTAAAGAGCACTCATTACTGGTCGGTTCTGTCTGTACTCTGGGCTGTGGACTCCCTTCAGTATAATTACTTCTGGCATTCCACATCACTGTTTGGGGGGAAGTCTGAATGTTTTTCTGTCTTGGGTTAATATCCCATTACTTACACAGCAGTGAGTAGATTTCATTGTTAACTCAAACTCCTCTTAGTTCATCTGCTGGTTGCGTTTAGATTCTCGTCTTCTCTCTGATCCTGCAGACATGTTAGAAAACAAAACCTTTAATAAAGAAATCCCGTACTGGATTTGTTTGTCCTTTGCATGAGCCGTTTCTCATCTCCAAATTAACCGAACCAGTGACCATGCCCAAAAGGTAAAGTTCCAGCTCCAGAACTGTTTTTAGAGAACAAAGGAAGAAGGAAGAGTTATGAGTTATTGTTGTACTTTGGTACACTGCTGTGCATTATAATTGGAGAGCATGTGGAGGGGGAAAAAAGGCAAGAGGAGTCCAGGAACACAGCCATCAAAAAACAAAAACTCTGTCTGAAGAGAGGCCTTTTAGTCCATTTGTCATTTATCCATAATAGCAGCTGAAAGCCTCCTCCTCCCACTCGTTCTCACAGTTTATTTGACAAGGTCACTCTCTCTTAAGAAGCCGTGGAAGGAATTCACAGCTCATTGTCAAAGAGGCTGACAGCAAGTCGAACGCTGAAACGTCTCGCTTTTAAAAGACGCCTGCGCCCGGCAGTCTCTGAGTTTGGCCTTTTTCCTCCCACCCCTGCAGGAACTCTGCTCAGGCGTCATGAGGAAGAGCGTCCGTCCGCCTGATTCAGCGGAGACGTGTGCTCACACTTTGTTAGTGCGAGCTGAACGGCCATCCTCGTCAACCCAACGCACCACTCAGCGTTTTGCCAAAACGCTTTTTTGGCTTTGAAAACGCCGATGCAAATATCGCTTGCAGGGCCAGCCGAGACGGCTGGGGCTCAGCGAGCCAGGGAGGTGAAACACGACAGCACCTCCACCGAGAGCTGGCTCCAACTGGCTCCATGCCACTTCCATCTACTGCTGCTGCTCACTGGCTGGCTATCTGCTCTGCTGACGCTCTCACTGAATTGCTTATTTACTTGCTGGCGGGTCTTTCATAAAAGTTGCTGTCTGATTGGCTTGTCAAGTGATGCGGTCTCAAAGTGACTGAGTGCGCGCCCCAGCCATGTTTCTCAGGCTGTTTGAGTGCTTACTGCATATGAAAGTGGATGTTATTACTGAGCATCCAGGTAGTTCATCTATGACTGAGGGTAAATGTAATGTCAGATGAGTGAGGAACACAGCCGGCCTAAAAATAATCACCAGCGGCTTCGTGTGATACAGACAACATAACCATGATTATTTTTGCAGCTTTACAGCCAAGCCCTCAATAATCCATTGATCTCCACTTCATCTTCTCCACAGATTCATCCTTTGTGTCTTTGCTCCCTCTCATGACTCCTTTTCATCCATCACGCTTTCCGTCCAATTTCAGTTCATTTGTATTTGCACGCCGACACCTGATAGAGAAAATCCGTCTGCTTTTGAAACTTTTAAGCCTCAGCCTGTGACAGAGTCTGTTTCTCTGCGTGGCATACAGACTCTGCTTGTAGACCAATTAAAGAAGAAACCAAACAGCTTCAGAAACAACAAAGGGTGGAACAATGCATCCAGTTCACAGGAAGAGACAGCAATATTTTTAGCTAAAATAACAACCCCAATTTTTACAAGATGTTTTATTAGATTTGATAAGAGAAACACGAACATTAACATTGCCAGCACGTAATTATACTTATAGTACTAACAAATGATTTATAGCTTTATGTCTTTCACTCTGAAAAGCAATTTCAAATTAATGCTAATATGACCAAGTGTTCTCAGCCACTGTGACAAGGTCTTAACAGGGAGTTAAGTAAGACGGTAAAGTACGTAAAATCATATTTATCTAGCATCGTTCAAGACATAGATAATAAGGTTCTGCAGGCCTACAGAGGAAGAATAAAACCAAACATCAATACATTGAATTAGTTCATCAAATGCAAAAAGGCTACTTTAGTTGCTTTTTAAAATTATAGATGACTTGCAGCAATGGTCCCCAACCCTGAGCCCATTGGTGTTCATGTGGGCTGCATTCTCACCAGGCCTGTTTGGTCCGCTTTAATCTAACTCTAGTTAGTTTGTCTATAGAGTCCGGTTCGTTTGGGGAATAAGTAATCGAACTGTGATGCGGTAATAGTGAAGTCTGGTGTGGTTTGAATGCAGATGTGAATACTAAGTGGCGCAGCGACTGATCTAAAACCAAGAGAAGGACTAAAGTGAAATCTTCTAACCACTAGATGACAGGATAAAAAAAATAAATCTTCACTGCAACAAGAAACACTGTTGTTTCAATAGGTCAAATAAAAATCATATTACACCCTAATATTTAACCACTTACGGCTACTTACATTTTCTTGTAAATTCAATTCAGTTACATATAGTGGCAATTTGCAAAACATGCAACACAGGCACTTCACAAAAAAGATCCATTGTTGCAGCTTTGTCAAAAATATGCTACTAGAAATTAATTTTAATTTTACTTCTAAAGTTCACAACAACGAACTATTTATGTTTCCTGACTCGGTGAAGGACTAGTGACCTGTAGGGTGAACCTGCCCATCGCCCAATAACCGCTAGAGTAAAGCAGCAGCCCCCTTTAAGGCAGTATTAACAACAGTACTTCCTTTAAAAAGAAGAAAAAAATAGAGAGATCACTACTTTTTAAAGATCAAGAAATTAGAAGGCATTATATCAGCACCAGCCAAGCAGGAACTGATAACCCTGAAGGAGCTGCAGAGGTCCTCAGCAGATATTAGATTGTTTGACCAGAAACATACTTTAATCTATTCACTTCACAAAGTTCAGCTGTTTGAAAGAATGACTACAGATGGAGGGAGAATGAATATATTGATTAAAGGCAAAACAAGAAACCACATTTGGAGGAATTTTTAAAAGGAGGCCATTGAAAGAAGCACTCTGGACAAATGAGACACTAATGACATTTTCAGACCATCAAGAAGAGAGCTGCATAGTGCCAACTTATCTTTTGTAATCAGTATTAATAAAAGGAAAAGCACCCATTTCTCATCCATTTCATAATTATTTATATGTTGCAGTTACTAAGTGGTTACTTGAGATTTAACAAAGTTAAAAATTATATACCCTGAATTTTTCATTCATAGCATAATTTCACCAAATCAGAATGTACGTTTGGCACTAATGCCATGAAATAAACTCAAGCCTGTTATCTGCAAAAAAGATATAGCTTCATTGTGAAAAAATGTCAGCCGACCTAACGCCACCCAGTAGTTAAAACAGCCACTAGAAGGACCTAATAATTCTCTGGATTATTAGGAAATCCAAACAATATATTTTTGAGAAGATTTGGGGTCATTTAATTAACTTCATTAAGGACTTAGACCTTTCAGAGGGCTTGTTGGACTCTTGCAATGCGCCATGCTGGATAGAAGTGTGCAACTGTATCCAATCTGTTTGTACGTGCTCAATTATTCCTGTTTTGAGAGACTGTGTTTTTTTGTTCCTGTGTTGGTTAATTTAACTTTTTATTTTCATCTTCAATTCTCCAACATGAGAGAAAAGAATCAGAAACTTAATTGGACTGATACTTGATTGTATTTTCAAAATCTCAACAAAAATATTTTGGTAAAAAATAAAATATAAAGTAGTGTACATGAAAAACATTAAATGGTAAATAGCCTGCAGTTGTATAGCGCTTTATCAAGTACATCAAGGTCACACTGATCTCAGTGATTCACCCATCACACACACATTCACACCCGCTGGCGGTAAGCTACTGGGCAGTAGCCACAGCTGCCCTGGGCCAGACTGAGAGGCTGCGTTAGGGAACGGATGAAGATTTCTCACTAATGCCATGAAACAAACTCATCACATCTCCCAACGTTTCTTCTAAGGTCTTTCATTTGGTTTGTTTTGAAACGCTCCCTTCTTGTCAATGAAGACCGGGTCCTTTAAATGATGGAACGAGTTGAGTTCAGATACACAATTATGATCTAAATTATAACCAGAGCCTGCCCACGCAGAATGGAAACAAGCTAGTGTTTGTCTGTTGTTTCTGGAAGAAAATATCCTCAAAAGAGTCAGATGTGGTTCACTGGATGCACTTTGGGTGAGTCAGAAGTGGCTGATGAGTTAAACCATGAAACAACAGAAGTTTAAGCAATCGTTGCTTTAGCCATTTAAAACCAAGCTGTTGAAGAAGAGAACAAAGTCCAGAAACTCAGAGGAAAAGAAATATGGACTGCTGTACAAGTGAATTACAACAGAGCCGTGACTATTGCTGAACGGTGTACTGAATGTGTGAAATTTAGATTAATAGTAAAGAATATCTGTTTTTATAAAAAAGTGCATTTCTTAGCTTTATTGTAAAATAGAAAATGCTACCGTTTTATTCCAATCTGTGAAGGAATAAAACTGTTAGAGGAGATGTTTCATCCTGCTGCTCACTAATTGATGATAGGCAGGTCTGCATGAACACAGAGGACATAGATGATGTGTTGGGAAGGATCCCTGAAAGACACATGTGTTCTTATCAATGTAACAATGAACATTTCAGCTGCTGCTCTCCACCTCCTGAAATTACACACAGGTGAACTTTCCTTAGATGTGTGTTGAACTGATATTAAAAAAAAAAAAAAGTTTTTTTTTCTTTTTTGAACAAGGTCAGTGTCTTTTTTTTTTTTTTTTGCTATTCTGGATGCAGTGAAGCTTACTCCAAATTTGTTTTTCTTCCAAGCGGGGGACCAGGCTGGCCTCAGAGGTGGATAGACGAATCTGGCCTGGGGGACAGTTTTCCGTTCCTCTTTTCCCGCATTCATCTGCGGTCACCTCTGAGCTTTAGAGGGAACAACATTGCCAGGAACGATGGAGGGCAAACTGTGATTTAACAACAGCTGACACACTGGTGGGGAGTTAGCTGTGAACGAGCCGCTCTGCTGCTGCAGGAGACGCTGTGGCGGCCAGGCTCCCATTCCTCCCCCTCGCCTCGGTGTTTACAGATGCAGCAATGCGGAAAAAGAAAATATCTGCTCTCTCTCCTCGGTTTAATTTAATCTCAGGCCATTTACCTATTGTTGCTGGCCAGCTTCAAACCTGAGTGGGGCGCTAACAGAACCCTGTGGCCGTTAGACGCAGCACCTTTCTGAAACTCCGAGGAGGTTGCTAAGGCTGCTTGAGCAGTCACAGAGAGGCATTTATCTCTGTCAGACACACCATGCCGAGGACTCACCGCAACACAGATGTCAGCATAATTTAGCTGCCTCATAATCTCCGGCTCTGCAGCCCTGGGGATTATTCAACTTTTTACTTCTATTCAGTGTAAAGTAATATCTCCCTGTGTTTTGCTGCAGGGCGCGTGCGGCTATCATGCCCCAGAGTAAGGCTGAATTAGTCCGAACCGTCTGACCCGTAGGGAGATGATTGGCAGTTAAAGCTGAGAAAGAGCTGCTCAATTACAACACAGGTGGATAGTCAGAGAAATGACAGGGGATTGAATTCAAATTCCCCTGAGGGTAAAATGTGAGCGGGCGTGCAGGGAATATGTGCTGCTAATGATTCAAAAAATAGATCTTCTCTTTCAAGGCACAAATGCTAACGTAGGAGAAAATCTGGAGCATCCAAAACATGTTGGCTCTGCAGTTTCCTATTTTATAAACCACATAAAGTTAAATATGCATTTATGTTCAAAGAACTATTGTAGGACTAAGTTAAAACCAGCAAATGTCAAATATTTAAGTCATTGCTTGTATTTTGAAGAAGCAAAAGTGCATGTAATAATGGTAGCTTAGCAGCAAGAGACGGTTGAGTTTGAGAGATGAAACATCAGTTTCCAAACAGTCATGGCTGATGAATGAAACGCACTCATTTAGTGCATCACATATCTGACCAGCAAAAAATAAAAACATACAAACTTCAAAGTGTCTCCAATTCATTTTACTGACAAATATTACAGAAACCCAGACTTAGGTAGTAACTAGTTACTTTCACTCAATTCATTCATTAAAATAACTTTTTTTGGGGGGGAAAGGACTTTTAGGAGTATTTTTACTACATTGCACTTTGTACTTTTACTTCAGTAATTTTATTATAATTTCTGCTCTTACTTGAAAAACAAACATGTTTTAACCAAAAATCCACCAGCCACAGACACACCTGCAGTTTTTGATAAAGTTTCAGAAGATTTTTTTTATTGAAAGAAACTGATTCGGAAAGAATTTCTTTTGACTGACTTTGTTATTTAAATTATTGTAATTTTTGCCAATAAAATAAACTTTCCACTTCATTTTATATATTGGTCGATATAATGATGTAATTTTTAAATATTTAATAGAGTTCCTGAGTAGACCACTCAATTACTTTAATAGTTAATTGAGTGGCTTTCTAAATTGCTACTTTTTGTCTTACAAAGTTAGTGCTACAGTTTTTGGGTACTCTACCCATCTCTGAAGAGAGTCATGTGTTCTGTGTGCAACATCACCGTAACAACCAGTCATTTGTTTAGACTACATTAACAATAATCAGCTACTCGCTGACTTATTTTTAGCTCATTACATGAAATGAAGTCTACTTATGAGACTCAAGACAGAGTCGAACCTCAAGTCTAAGGAGACCCGGTGGAGCAAAGATAAGGTTGAACTAAACGTGGCACATAGGGGTACTGCGCTAAAGGGGTTGCCAAAGTGATGGTGAAAAAATGATTTCTTCACAGTATTTTCTGTTACCGCTGTTTGTGGATGTGTAAATGATATGAGCAACCACACTATAATGTCTCATAATGCATCCCAGAAAATAAGTAGCTGCGGCCCTGTTAAGGCCAAGTCTAAATCAAGTCTCAAGTGTTTCTGTGGCTTGTGTCCAAGTCAAGTCTAAATCAGAGATCTTCATCTGATAGGTATTTTCTCAACCTACATAAAAAGAGAACCACAGACAACGTTTATGAGTTTTCAAGCAAGTCTTTTGCAAAAGTAGAAGACATAGCAAACCACTTCTTCAAGGTGTCTGCCATGCGTTCTGACTCTCTGCATCAGAACTGGTCTTTTATTACAAAGCATAGCAGGAAAGGAATGTGGGGGAAGGACAAAGGAAGATCTATACACAGGCCGTTTAAGGAGTATCCTAAGATAAGAAGCAGCTGCAGGTTCAGGGAGTATAAGCAGCTTCAGTTCCAAGGTCTAACAAGTTCCTTCTCTCTGGGATGTGAATACTAAATCTATGAATGAAAAACAAACTAATAAAACTACAAATGTAAGAATGATAACAAGACATAATTATTCTAACAACATCCCAACAGTTGGGGACACACGGTGCTCTATCTCCATTTTCTGTGTAAATAATCATCTGCTCCCCTACCAAACATGCTGACAGTTTTAAAGCTCAAAATATAGCATTACCATAAACCAGTCTGAGGTTTATGAGATTGGAGTTGTTATAAGGAAACAGAGGTCTGCTTTGCTCTTTGGCCAGTCTGAACTAGCTATTACCTTTAGCCCACTAAACCAGGTAATCTGAATTTTTCCAAAATGAAAAATAACAAAAGTTTACTACAGGTAACATATTAACCGCTTAAAATCTTTAGAAAGAACGTGATTTAATTCAATTCAACCAGTATTGAAACCTATCAGCTGAGTTATTCTGGCATAAAAATGAATCATTTAAATACAAAGTTAGAAAAAAACATTTATCCTGACTTCCTCAGGTTGTTGTGAAAGGTCTCCTTTTCACAGAAGACCTTTATCTGTAATCTTTAGTCAGTGGCTCAACTAAACAAATATGGAAATGCTCATAAATATATATTTTTTAAGGCTAGGGTTAGGGATATATCTTTTACAATCTATTTATAAACAGCAGATATAATGTAAAAATAAAAGGCTAATGCAAATTGTACAATTAAACCACAGAAATGACTATAGATAAGGCTGCCTGGAACAGATGTGTGGTTTTCACCTTATTCAGTTTTAAGTGTTGAGGCTTTTGGCCATTGCTGTATTATGTATCAAAAAGACTATTTCAAATGTACCTTTGAGAGTTAATTAATGGTTTATATATAATGCCTCTGAAACAGCCTACATTAACTGGGATTCCTAACTACTGGATTGTATATAGTCTGCCTTGGAGCAGTATTTGTTTTCCTCATATTTTCCAACCATTTCTGCTACATGTAGGATCCACAAGGCTCCACAGGAGGCAACACTGCTCTGATCATTTGTTTTTCCATTTTATAGACGTGAACAGTTGCATTCATCATGTTTAATAATAATTTGTTGCATCATGTACTACTAATAATGATTTGGACAAAGCTAACATTGATGTTGCAAGCAGTGACATTATACACAGTATTGGAATGTTTGCTCTCTCTGCATGTTGACGGCATGCAGACCTTCAGACTTCACAGGTTCTTTCATCAAACCCAATAACTGTGAATCAGCCAGAACTGTCTCATGCACTGTTCTTCACATAGTCCTGAGATAAAGCTCAGTCATTTGTAACCTTCCAGTATTCTATATTGCAGCATAAAGAAGATATAAAACAGTACGGTTGGTTACAGCAGCAATAAATGCAGTGTTAAAAAAGCACTGGGGGAAATTTTCATGTAATTATTGAGGGTAAACATGTACTAATCAGAGCTGGCCTGGCCATTTTCTGCCTCAGACAGTCACAGCAAAGACTCTTCATCAGCATCAAGGGAGGAGAGGTGAAGTAGGCAATGGATTTAGAACGGGAACACATCCTGGAAATTTGTGGAATGACCGAGAGGGAGAAGATTAATTTCGAGCTGAACAATAGGCAAACCTGAATCCCATAGAGACTGAAGATGGGATGGAGGAGGAGGTTGGTTGTTTTTTTTTTGACCAGATCAGTTAAAACTTTAAATAGGCATAGAATCATACGTTAATGGGATGATGGTTGAATTTAAGTATCTGATATTTCACTTATATCAGATAAGTGAAATCTGATATAAGTGAGATTTCACTTATTAACTCCCATGCATATATATCTCCACCCTTGCACATTTCATCTGTTGCATTTTGTTGAAGACAAAGACAACTTGTAGTAAATATAAACTAGAGCTTTGAAGAGTGATAGTAATGATGAGTCTAACTGAACGAAAGAAAGCTTTTCCACCCAACATAGCCCGATGTTAAAAAGCAATCTGCGTTTGTTAGACCATGAATTATCCAGGTCACGCAGGTCAGACTGGAAGAATCAAGGGTCCATTCATGAGCTACAAGCTAAAGAATTTGGGAATTCCAGATAAGCAGTGAAAGCCATTATCCAAAAATGTGAAACACCTAAACCAGTGACACACCTTCCCAGGAGAAAGGCTTATGAAAATTATTCCAAAGCCACCTTACCAAAATAAACTAAATAATTCAAAACCACCTGGAACTCCTGGTAAAAAAAAAAAAAAAAAGAAAACAGTGCTCAGCAAAATGAGAAAAAGTGCATTCTTAAACTTGATTTTTTGTTAAAAAAAAAGGATCTTGATGATTCCCAATAGTTTGGAGAATATATTGTTTGGATTGATGAAGCATAAGTGTAACTGTTTCTGTAGTCTCTTACATCTAGCGTAAAACTATTGAGCGATTTCAGAAAACGATCTAGTGTGATGGTTTGGCTTCAGTAACCTGTGCAACCCTATCATTGATGGAGTTGCACAGGTCTCTGTACATCTCTTTCTACATCTGTTCACAGAAATGTACACGTAAAAAAAGCAACTCTAGATGCAGCCAGGATTTTTCTTCGGTTACATCTGGGTCGTCATGAGGATTTGGTACACATCTCTGAACAAGCACAATTATCTAGAAAAGGTGCAACACTGGAAACATTGAACGAAAACAGATGTCAGATTCAGACTCCACTGAGCAACAGTGACAAACTTAATGAACATGGATTTCTGCTTTATGGGTTTGTGGGTCTTCAGCTGTGGCATTGGGCGGACACTTGGCTTCAGTCATTGAATAAACTGCTGTTCGGTGACTCTGCCATATGCTGACTGCTGCTTTACTACAAGAGGCTCACTTCTAACACTACATGCCAAGATGGGCATGTAGAACCAAGTTGTCTGTGCACTGATAGTCACACTAACACAAGAAGATAACCTACTCCATGCCACTAATAAGCTCATATTTATCATTTGCGTTGTATGGGTTCCTGCAACCAGAAAGTCCAGAACCTGGATAAAGTGTAATTCAGTAAATCATGACACTTTTAATACAAAGTTGACATTATTCAAAGTGTCTTTGTTATGACAACTTGACATTAACGAAGATATCATTATCTGACATAAATTTGTTATAAAAGTATCACTGATAAAACTTTAGCTTCAATAATGTAAAGCTACATGATTTTTTAAGTTTAATCAGTAATAATTTTATAACAAATTTATGTCAGATTATGATTTCTTGATTAATGTCAAGTTGTCATAAGACATTTTTGTAGTGGTTCATAACAAGGACATTTTGAATAATGTCAACCTTGTATTAAAAGTGTCATGATTTACCGAATGACACTTTATGACAACAGTCATAAATATTTATGAGGACTTACTCATGTTCATGACAGGTGTTATGTCATGTTTGACATTGTTATCTCAGTCTTATTCGCAACCCGTCAAATAAAGTGTTACCGACTTATTTTAGTGTCATTGCACAAAGTAGGACTTATGGAGGATTGCTATGGTGATGGGGCTGGTGAAGTTGGTCCCCCTCTCTTAAACTCCTAACTCAAGCGGTTTAGTCAGTGCTGTGCATCAGATGGCTCAGGTAGAGGTAAGCAGGCTTTGTAGGTGAAGGAAGTGACATGGTGATGACATGTTTCGTGCGGTCAGTCAGGATTTAAAAGTGTAAACATGACTTTAAAAAAAATCAAGAGTAAGAGGGTGAGATGTATATTTAAATTTGAAGCAACAACACAATGTGTATGCCGTTGTTTTGGTATGGGGAGATCTCCAGTACAGAGTTTATGTGTAGTCGGCTTTATATTGGGAAACAAAGACCTCTCCACTTAAGATTTATGAACGGCCAGCTGGTTTTTGCTGGTTTATGACATAAAGGTTTTGTGAAAGAGGCATAGAAAAGATACCGTTGCCTTCTGTCTAATCAATGTCCACAAAAAGATCCCAATGGATGTCTGACTCTGGTTGAAAGAAGGTTGATCTCCTGGGATAGCAAAGAATGACTTTTAGCATAACTATTTAGTCAATATAAAGAATTGATGCAATGTCTAATTTTCAATATGTACTTAAATGAAGACAAAAGCTCACAAGCCTTTATAAGCCATTTCCATGAACTCCAGCATTTGATGCTTTAAAACACAATAATGTGATCTATGAAATGCATCAGGTTGCAGAGTTGGACCAGGACTCCAACTAGGGAGGTCTTCACCGAGTGCTCACCTGAGCTGGGGTAGCGTTTAGCTGTGTTGGAGGATGTGTGGGAGGAGGACGTGGAGGCCACCCTCTGGTCTGAACTCATGTTGTCTTGGCTCAGAGGTGAGGTGGACTTTCTTGGCTTCTTGTCTGTCAGGTGCAGTGGGGAGCTCTTCTTGGCAGGTTGCAGTGGCCGTCGAGGCCTGGCTGTCGCGTTGACCCTAAGCCAGGCTTGGGCTTTGTACTCCACAATCTCTCCATAGTTGGCTCGGGTCACCCGGCACTCGTAGAGTCCTTCGTCGTTCTTGCTGACTCTGGAGATCTGCAGCTTGTGTGAGATGTCGTTGCCCTGGACCTTCACTGTCTGTTAGAAAGATTGAAAGAGACTAGTGTCATAACCTGGAGTGGGAAGATACTCCAAAGGACCCCCTGTTTTCATATGCATTTAAACTGCACCAGAGTTCACTTCAACCAAACCAACACCTAGGTTTGTGGGTGAATCAGCGTTTTCTATTTTGGTCCAGGTCAGAGTTTGATCTCCCCAAGCAAGCAAGACTTTGGACATGAACTAGAGTTTGAAAAGACCAGAATAAACAGAGCTGGTCTGAATATGCCCTAAGATTATGGTGCAATGCCCAATTCAATCCATAAAATTGGAGTCCTTTGCAGGCTTTTGGTCATTCTTCAGGAAGGCGTTTTAGGAAGCAGTGGGTTACCCAGTGAATATGAGGGAGTTCCCTGAGACTATGAGTTCTCACAAAACAACAAGCAATGGTCTTATTATTTTTTGTGCAGATTACAGTGGGCTGGACAATCTGTCAGCAGAAATCCATGACATTGGGGCCACATACCCTGTATTGAAGGGCTGTCAAGGATTTGAAATAGATGCAAAAATCACATAGCATAATTTTCACATTAGTGAGTTCTGCAAGTATATGGACAAATGTTTTTCTGATAATCATGACCTTCCACAGCATGATCAATGTATTGTGGGAGCCCAGGAGAGCACAGGGGTCTTAGATCAAAATCACAAATATACACTGATCAGCAAGTATTGGGAGCCTCAAGTGGGAGTCCTTTGCAAGTAACCTGCCACGATCCAGAGACATTCCAATTGGTTATGGTCCATATTTTGAAGGCTCTTATAATCTGAGTAACCTTTTCAAATGCAATTGCTGATGCTTTTACTCCTTGGTATTATGCAAACTGTCAGCATCACTCCTTCAACCAGAGGTAGCCATTGGCTAATTATAAGTAAGAGAATAATTTTCAGGGGAAGGATTATTTGGCTGTTACTTTCTCTCTTAATTAATGAAAGTGCCAAGAGTGGACTTAGTTTTATACACATTACTTCTGTTGCATACATTTTTAAATAAATAATGACACAGGTTGGTACATATTCTATTTCAAGAGCTTGAGGCTTATTTGGGGTTTTTATTCTGCTTTAGCTATACTATATCATAAAAAGGCTGAGGTTCTCCTAACATCACAGGAAACTATATTTTCTGTAAAACCAATGAAAACAATAACTTTCTACTTATATTAGAAACCAGAGCTAAAATTATTGTAGATACTATTTGCAATTGATTGTATGAAACAGAAATTTTTCTCCAGCTTTCTTACTATCTAATTTTTTTCACAAGCTTCACATGGCGACTGAGAAAATGTCTTCTTTCTACCAAAGCCCTGGGCTATTTTTATAATTTCTGTCTGGACAGACATGTGAATTCAGAGAATAAGAGCCCTGCACCCATATGGCTGCACAGAACAACCTTGGGTTCTACACAGACTCAATGTAAAAAACAGTGAAATGCAAAAGATCTGCTCAGCTCATGCACAGAACCACAAAGAGTATGTTTACCTTTCTGCCTCATTAAAACCTTATTTCAGTTAATGAAAGCTATTAAAAATAATCGGCAGAGCTGTGATGCTTTAAATCAAGCAACTACGTGAAAAACAATGTGGGTTTTAATGTTTGTCTTCAATAGAAATCACCTCATGGTGCTAAACCAATCAGGTTTAATGAGCAGAAGAAACTTGTAGAACCAGAACCCTTGTTGTTATTTTTCAGATGAGATTTTTTATTTATCTATTTTTTTTTTTTTTTTAACCATGACACCTGGATGATTTATTAGTAATACAAACTTGGAAACTTCTGCTACAACAAGTAAATAATAAATTTTCCCCTTTTAGCAATTTACCCCCCCTGGCAATAGCTGCTGCTATTGAAAAAAACCTCAGACATCCCAATTAGCAGTTCATCTCCTCTGGCTTCTCTGACAGCTTCAACTCTTTGAAGCATGACTAATAAAAACGCAGGTCAGTTTTGTGGTATGGAAACTTTTCATCCATTTCTTTTTTCCACCATAAATTTTCAACTGGATTGAGATGTATGGAGCTCAAGCTGATAAAATACTGTGGAAAAGCTCGGATTTAATATTACTCCACCACTAAAGTTTGGCCGTAACATGTAATGCACCAGCTCGTTGAAAATTACCAGGAATTGTGTGCACTGTGAACAACCCAGGAGGGAGTAGGGCCATGCCATTTTTAACAGCAGTAAAGATGGATGGTAAAAGGCCATCTTCACCAGATCTTTAACCAGAAGATTAACATTCGAGGGACGTTGTGCTCGTTGCAACATTCCTCATGTTCCGACTTTAATTGCTCAATATTTGGAAGCGTGACCCATATACATGTTGTTGACTTCCATTGCTGCTACAAGTTGCTGAGAGGGCTCAGCCTATTTCCAGATTTCTATGGAAAAAAATATTTGGTTCTCCTTTAAGGTTACGATTAGGTGATGTCTTCTGGTGCTCTGTTTCACTAATACACTGTGGTTTTAGATTGTAAACATGACAAAAAGTGATGAAGTTTAGGTGACAGGAGAATTTTTGCAAGACATCATTTTCTAAAGCTGGCATGTTCAGCTGCCGAATAACATATTTATGAATGACCTTGGACAATGACTATGTCCTGGTTGTAATCACCAAAGAAGAACAAAAGTTTGCTGCTGAAACAATCAAATTGGAAGGAAGAAGACCTCCAAAACACGAGGAGATGATGACATTTCCATATTAGCAGCATCTGTAAACTGTCACGCTGTAACACACACATCTGTGACGATCTTGTACCAGTTGGCTGTGTGCTGCTCTAGGCACAGAAGGCCCATGCAGCGTGGCAGAGGAAAGAGGCGGAACTGTTGCTGGTGAGTGTGAGCGCAGGAAGGGAACCACTGACAGTAATAACACACTGCCACTGATTTCGTTGATTAGCTCCATTCTCTGGTGGAAGGTGTATTATTCAAGGAAATCAGCTGCTGTTGTGTTGGCCCAGAGTGGATCTCTGCCAACTCGGTTTACAATGGCCACGTGTTGGGAAAGTGGGGGGTTTGCAGCGTGGTGTGAATGACGCGTTCTTCAACTCACACTTATTTTTGTCCCTTCGTCATCAGGATCGGGCTCCGGTATCATCTCCATCTGCGAACACAAAGAGGGAGAGAGCATTAGCGAAGCGACAGTGGTTGAGTACAGACTGAGGATGGGTTTTATGCATGCCTAAAACCACTGAAGGGATCCCTACGACAGCTTTCTGAAAAGGCATCATCTATCTGCTGAGGCTTATAAATGTTGCAAAGCGACATCAGCACACAGTTCGCACACAGAGTGACTGCGTTGCTGCTGCCCTGCCTTTTAGAAGTAAATGCCACTCTTCTTAGTGTTTCAGCTTTATTTTTAGTCTTTGAGTGCTTCTGTGGGGAAATTAAAACCCAGCTCCCAAATGTTTTTGCAAATTGAAAATAAAAAAGGGAATAGTTTAAACTAGGATAAAGTGGTAAAACAGACTGCTTTGTGTGAAGACTAAATTATGTTCATGCTGCTGGCAGCATCTTCTGGAACAGTGACATTATCCAAGGAAGCATGTGACAAAATGTCTGAAACAGGAAGGAGACGTTTATGGTGTGCAGAGATTGAGTAAAAGATACCACAGTTTAACAATATCAGAACAAAAAATCTAAATCAAAAATATTTGTTTTATTTTTCCTTGAACTATGATGTTGTAATAGTACAAGGAATTGCACTATTACAACATAATAGTGCATAATATTTTAATATGAAATATTTAAGATAAAGAAGAAGCCTGTGCTGGACCAGACAGTGTCAGCACCCAGCTAATTACCCAAAATCAGATTGCTAATCCCCAAATAGCTAATCCCCAGAGCCTGAACAACATATAGACACCACATATATGGCAAAAATACTAAAGCAAATATATATAAACTACTCTCTGAACTTATATGTTTTCAGGCGTTTTTATTTTATTTCATTCATGCATAATTTACAACCTGTATGCGACATTTGGCTCTTTCAATGACCTTGACTGGCACACAATCAAACACGCCTTAAGTGTGAACTCTGCATGAAAGTCCAACTAGATGTCACTAATTTTGAAAAAAAGAAAAAAAAAAAAAAAAACTTATTTTGACGTTAACATCATGGATTTCAGGAGCTACTCGCTGTCTAATGCAGTTCTCCAATAGAGTGTCATTGTTGGCAGGCTGTGCATCAGTAAACACAGAGAGGGAGAGAGAGAGAGAGAGATACAGAATGTGGAACAAATAACAAGGCTTAGTCTCGGTATTTATTTACAAGGTTTCTGCTTAGGTTGTAGAAACAATCAGCCTGATCTTAGAAAATTACAACTGACCAGTAAAGTACGAGAGCTTGGTCACTGACATGTATTATGAGAAAAAATAATGACCATGTACTAAATAACTGTGAAATTTGTAGTGTGGCAGTAACATTTTATTGTTCGTTTGCTAGAAGAAAAAAAAAAAATCTGATTTATAGCTCTTTATCAAATATATTCTAAAAATTGCTCAATTTATATATTCCTATAAGATAGAAATATTCAGTTTTTATGCAGTTATATAATCAGAGCTTACTGGTTTTATCGCCATTTTGCTAATCAGTTATTGATATGAGGAAGCCTTGCTGATTGAATGAAGTAATGAGTTTTGTCCCTCCTCCTTCGACGTGCACCTGGTCACAGTAGACATAAATGACTCTGTTTTACCAGAATCAAACATCCAACAGAACCAGGACCAGGATGACCCATCACTACCCATAAACACATGGGGCTGCTCAACAAGAGTCACAGCTGCCTTTGTGGTCACAGCTGCCTTTGTGGCAACAGTACAAGGAATAAATTTGAATCCGCCTCTTTTTCTGCCTCTATCATTGTGTCCTTGGACAACACACTTCCCCATGTTGCCTGCTGGTGGTGGTCAGACACCATAAAATGGATATGATGAGAAATATTTGCCAAAAGACGATGCAGATTCTCAGGTATCCAGGATGAATAGGGTTTTAAATGAAGGCAGCTGGATTTCTGCTGTTATCTTAAAGACACTTCACCTCTCACCCAGGAGGCTTGTTCAGTTTTGAAAATTGAACTTGAAATATGAGGCTCATAAGTTGTAAAAAAAACAGTTAAACTGCTAATGAGCAGTGATGGGAAAAACGCCGTTAATATGTGGTCCATATTAAAGCCATTTAAGTAGAGGGTAATTACTTTTTTTCTCGTGACAATGTCAATACAGTTTCTGACAATAACGTGGATGTGTTACTGTGTTACTGTGTTACTGTCATAAGGCACATTATAGAAGCCACCTTCATCTGACTGGGAGTTAATGTGAAAAACATGGCAGAAAGACTGTGGATTGCTGCAAACCAATCAGAGGCAGACTTGTTCGGTCTATCACACAGTGAGACACACTGAAAAGACAGACAGAGATAGTCATGGATTGCCCATATAATCAAACTGAAAAATAAAATTTTTGTCTTGAAGAAATAGGAGGCATGACTCTATATATGGAATATAATTTATACTACGGAAACAAAGATGGCCCTTATATCAGTCAGAAGCAACATGTCTCACTGTGCAAATTCTCTTTGCATAAAAGGACAGTAAATCATAGAAAACACAACAGAACATTTTGAAATCTAAACCTGGGTACCTTTGGACTGGTATGGCCTCTATGTTGTCTGGAGAACTGTTCTACAAAAGAACAAAACTCAACATCAGGACCATCTCCAGTGACTGCCTCAGTTTGAGCCCCGCTGGCAAAAATATAAAATGGTTGAAAGCGCTAACCATGTTAGCCAACATCTCAGCCTGGGCATTGATTTTAGAGGCTATACTTTATTTATTCCACAGCAGATGAAAATGGATGTGAGGCTAGCAAACCTCTTAAAAACAGAGCGAAGCAGAAGCTGCTCAGCAGTTATAGCTAAAGACGATTCCTTCGCAGAACACAGGAACCGTTGGCTCCAAGAGTGAGACTGAATAGGTATGGGCACAGGAGGAAGAAGATGCCTACCTATGAGCAATTGTTGCACCCGGTGCTCTTTCAAGAGCTGTAATTACTTTGAAAGAACTGCAGCGCTTTTCTCCGGAGGATGTTAGGCAGGCAGGTGATTAATGAGGAGAATTAGGAGCTGAAGATCTTCTCCCATCGAGCGCGCAGGACTCACAATGTGACTTCAACGGACAGAGCTGGCATCCTCTGTTAGACGAGATGGAGATTTTTACAGAGACGTCTTTAGGCGAGCCACGATTAATTGTGTGCTGTCTTGGGATGAGACTGTATTAGGTCATCAATTTCAGACCTCCTCCTTTGCGAAGCGCTCCAGGAGCGGTTACGCAGGCCTGGTGTGGTCTATATCTGTCACTAGAGGGGGATAGAAATAGACTTCCACTGGAGGACACATGCTCTAATTTGATCTATGCACACTAGCTGCTGTCTTAAGGAAACATGCAGAATGTAATGGTTTCCCATATTCGCGTTGATGATTTTGTTTGGTTTTAGAAATGGCTTTTGAGTACAGCAATGTTTTGTACTTCTAGTTGAAAGTAGAAAAGTAATCAGTGACATTTCACCAGTGTTTTAACTTAAAGCTACTCTGATTTTTTGGTAATGAGCCATCATCATATATTTGATCAAAAATATTCTTAATTTTATGAATTCCTCACAGGGAACCATGAGGACAATGTATTCCCAGCTCATCAGTAGCTGCGTTTCTTGTACAAATGTGCACAAGTATTTGTCTATATTCTGCTGGTGTCGAAAAAAACAGAATTTTGCAGTTGAGGTGTTTCCATTAAATAAGAAATGAAATTACAATAAATTTACATGAGTAAACCTGCTGCTTTGCAAACGAGTAAATATGTGTTAAGTTATCAAAAATGATGGCAGCGATCATAGGCGTAAATCCTGAGGGGGACAATGAAGATCAACTGCAGTTTGTTGTTTCATTACTTTGACTGAATCATGATAAACAGCCTCATTAGCAAAACTGCTACACTGCTTTCATAGACCTAAGCATTTTTGTCAAAGGTAGCAAACATCTCATTCATATTTAGCTCTTTAACTTTTAGTTAATTAGCTGAGTTTGAAACTGGAGGGAGTGGCTGAGCAACTGGTCGACAAATCTGTGTTTGGGAGCCGAAAACAAAAGAGAGAACAGATAGAAAAAACAGAAAGTTCTGAATTTATTTCTCACTGTCTTCAACATAGAGCCTTTAAAATCACAAAATAAAATCGGAATATTTTTCTATATTAAGCCTGGTGCTTTAAGTGTTATGTTTAAGTTGCAATTCCTCCCAGATATCCATTTCTATCCACTTGTTGGTTCTCAGTCTTCCAGGTATGGCAAAACTAAAATAGGCTTAAAAATAAAGCAACTTCAGTCATAATTTAAATAGCCCATAACTTGTATTGGGAGTCATTTCAATAAATCAGTGTTAAAGAATTTTATTAAGAGCAGTTATTCATGAAAGCTTTCTTTATTTAGAATCTTAAATTGTTGTGAAGGTGGAGCAGATATTGAATCAGTCAGACTCAACAAAACTTGCATAGAAGCAACATTTGAATTTTAGTTTTATTTCTCAATATTTTGTTTATATGCATTACCAGTCGTTTTTGTTCCTGCAGCTTGAATGTGGTTTACAAACTTTTTAAACCATATCTTACGTTACATTTCATTGAAACTTCGCTGACCAAATTTGCTCTGGTTTCTGTTTATGGTCCCCCCCAATAATGAGATGGGATTTATGCCCTTGGCAGCAATGGCTGTAAATGGTTACATATTTCAGCCACGGCTCAAGCGCTCATCATCTATTAGCCAATCAGTAGAGATCTCTGGGTGTAATTCAGGGGTTGGACCGATAAGCTCCACCTACTTGGGAGCAGCCAAGTATCTAGAATTTTGGGGAAAATATAGTTGATGATTTTAGAGAAGTTATGGATTTAACACATTGGAATGACACACAACTTTTTATGAGCTGTGATGCTGTGAGAGCTCTGCTGGAGCCAGCTGTACATTGTCTGAAAAAAAACACAACAACCTCCTACTACTTCCTGTTGTCTTGTTCAGTATTTCCACCAGTAGTAGCATCCAGCTGTTGATCCTGTGCGGAGGCAACGTTTCCATTGCAGTTTTGTGACATACATCTATTTTGATATGTACAAATAACCACCTCATCTTAGCGAAAAAATGTTTTTTTCAAAATTGCCATGTTTCCATTTAACAAATTTACTTTAGAAATTCAAATTTGGGCAGTTTTATGGCTAGTGAAATCACAGCTCATCTCTAATGTTCAGGGATCAGCACTGATTCAGCAATTTAAGTCGTTTGTTGCTACTTTTCACTGTAGTTTATTTGGAAATGTTGCTGCTTCATTGCCAAAGTAAATAAGCCATAAATCACTACAAGTCCTCATAAATGTCTGCGCTGCCAGTTGCAAAGTGACTTACAGTGTCAAATAGGCAGGTGATGAGGACTACTGCCCTCTGCAGGTGTAAAACATGCAACAGGGAAATATAGACTAATGAAGAATTCATGAAAATTTGTATTTATTGCTTGCAATATAAAACAACAGTAAAATCACTGCAACATTCAAGCAAATTTTAACTTGGAGAGTTTTTAAACAAACTTTTATTCCCTCTTATTTAAAGTTTTAATTCAGCCAGGCTTAAAGCAAATACATATCTAGTCAGAATTATATTAGTAAAATACTGTGGAAAACATATAGTGCATATTTTGACATTTGGTTCACAACTAGTTACACTTGAGTTTATGAGTTTTACATGAAAAATGAGAAAAAGTAGTAAAATCAGCACAGCCATACCAACACAAAGGTAAGTCCTGTGTGCGCTCAGTGGCCGGTGTATGTATTCGGATTCTGTACTCAACAGAATTAATGTTACATTTTGCAAGGTAAGTGACACTTTAAGAGAATGGAAGTCAAATGATGGTTTAAATAAAAGTCCAAAACACTTATAGGACAATCGGGAGCACCAGGAACACTAGAGGACATGAAACTGCAGAGTATGAACAGACGCAGAGGTGGAGATCCAGAGGGGAACAAGGACACAGATGAGAACATTAACACATACACACCCACGCACAAAGACACACATGCACACAGGGGTAATCAAGGGGATGAGGAACAGCTGGGACTAATTACAGAGGAGGGAAGGTTGAAGAAAATCAAAATACAAACGCAGATGAAACCCAAACACCAAAAAAAAACAAAAAAAACAATTTGTGTAATTTACACAAAGGCCTAAAAAGGACACAGATAAATGAAATGAGAAGAGGTTTGATTAAAATTTAGCAGAAGTGGTTAGAGAGTGATAGAATAGTTCTACAGTTAGCTTAAAGGTAGCATACAATATATTGTATACTGGCTTTAACTTCTAAGCAGAGGAAAAATAAAGGACAGTGAACCTACACATAATCATGGTTCAGTGTTTGTGGAACTTTCAGTGGAATGTTACTCCAAATTATTGGCAGAATATTTACCTTTTCACTGATTTTTTCTGAGAAGATCTAAAAGACCCTGGGTGACCCTCTCCAGGGTGACCCTGCCTCTTGCCAGATGACTGGTGGAGCCAATGGGATAAGGGTTGAAGATGGATGGATGGATGGATGGATGGATGGATGGATGGATGGATGGATGGATGGATGGATGGATGGATGGATGGATGGATGGATGGATGGATGGATGGATGGATGGAAAAAGCAGTGAGGAAAACTGAAATACTTATCTGCTACTGAAAGCTGCTTGATACAGGTGGATTTCCATCAGCGTGTATTGGCTGATCCCACTAGAGTGGCGATGAGGAAGACTATAATTGTCAGCTTGGTTCTTATGATTGTTAGTGATAAGGCAGTTTCCACTGTGTGTAATAATGCATTGATGTACATTTGGTGTTTGAGCTATTCAACTAAGCACCTCTAATATCTTACAGGGGGTCTCAGCTGTTCCATCCATGTGGATAAATGAACCACTACTCTGTTACTTTTCTGTAAATGATAGAAATGTGCATTCAGTGACTTCTAAGTAGTATATATCACTGCATGTGAAAAGAGAATTCAGGTAGCAGACACATTACTATACCATGGCCCTATTTATTAAAAAAATAAAAAAATCAAATATTAAAAGACAAGTAGAAAGAAGTGAGATTAGAGTTGGACAATTTGATCATAATTCATAAATAACAGAAGCAGTCAGAATTATTTCACTGGTTTTTTCAGTCTGTTTATGGGGATAGCTATATGTGTGTTTTACGCGTTTGCATAACTGACATTCTATAATCTGTTAGAATTGTAACAAATAAAATAATTATTTTTAAAAATCATATGACCTATTCAGATGTAATGTTTTCTCTGACAGCTCACAGCTCTGCTGTAATTCTTCTAACACCTGATAATGACTTGCTGTCTGCTGCCATCAGCTTCTGCATTTATATCACCGGTTTTGTCTTTGTGTTTGTTATTTTAAGCTCAGCGTGACATCGCTGGAAAGTGGGACTGGCACTCGCATTAAATTACTTTATCTGAGTGTTCTTTTTCATTTTCTAATAATCCATATTTGGAGCATCTAAATATAAACATAATGAAGCAACTGTGATGTTGATACGATTCCATGACAGGAAACAGAGGGGCACTCCTTAGACATCCATCTCTTTACAACAATCATCAATAAAGAGAAGTGTTTTACAGTCCAGTGACAACAAGTATTTTGTTCTCTTGCATTTTTACTTATTTTGTTTTAACACCTAAATGTTTGAACATTATATATAGCCTAAATACATAGAAAATACAGTTTTAAACAGTTAATCACTAGTCCCATATTAAATCATAAATTAATAAACCCACTGTCAGACACATAACATCAAGAAATCACCACAGGAGCCCGTTGGACAACATGAAGTACGCCAAAAGATTTAAAAAAGTAACAGCATGCACACATGAAGACCTGAAGCTGTTACAGGCTGGAAGACATCACATCAGACTCACTGGATTCATAATTGGTTGTGGCTGAAGCTCAATGTGCAAATCATTTTCTGACCTAAATGGAAATTAGCTAATAGACTTTTTTTAGTTCAACTCACAGTAACCTTTAGAGGTCCATCATGTGCAGCAGAGAAAGCAGGTGGAACAGATTCCACATGGAGAACATCAGGGAGAAACAAAAGGACATTCCTTTCCTTTGTTTTAGCCTTTGCTTGGCCTTATATTAAAAATAAAAGCTCTTTTGGGCTAACATCTACCTGTGAAATATTGTAAAATATTTCATTCAGCCTGGCATGTTGAATCTACAAGCAGCTAGAACTACAGAAGTGTGTTTTCCAAGAGAGAACCCGTTAGACACCCTGCGCCTCCTAAGTGCAGTCGAGGTAATTGTGAGCTAATGAATGTCCAATATCAATTTCATTTATTACTTTAAATGAAAGTAATAAATCCTGACATTTATTACTTTCATTTAAAATATATCTTTTACCTGCAACTAAGGTGCTACATTTTGTCAGAAAAGTCAAAAGGAAGAAAAGAAATCCACATTTGATTCTCTTACCCTACGCTAACCTGGCAAGGTTTAAGTAAGTTTCGATCCTGTAATGACAGTGTAAGTTTTTCTTGACAGCATCAGAGTAAACCTCCGTTATTTTCCAATTTGTGTTTCATTTTTATTGCATGAGAGCCTTCTGAGCCAACGCTGCGGCCGCTCGCGACTATCTCAATTTTAATCCTTGTCTCTTTATTGCAAAACCCTTCCACCATGACGCCCTGCCATTCTTCATGCAAATCTCAAATTGACTTCTTGTAAGAAAAAATGTGCTCTGCAATTACTGGGCATCAAAAAAAAAAAAAAGAGAGACCGAAACGAAATTAATGTCACATAAAAAAAATGATCATCATTTAAAGTGAAAAATGGAGCGGGGCCACCCTGTGCGGGTCCCACTGTGACTGGATAAGATCTACTGAGTGTGAGGCCCGGCATAAACAGGGAAAACACATTAAAATGACCAGATAGAAAAGTGAGTTCATCCAGCATTCATCGGCACAAAGAATCGGAAGAGTTCAAACTAAGGCTCTGGACTTGATATGACACGTTAAACCCAGTAATCTAAAATAGTGGCGGTGTATGAAATTGTTATTAGATACGACACAGTGGGGGGAAAGATTTGGATAAGCTTTCTGCATGATATAAAAGCAGCTTAAAAGATCACATTAGGAAGTGTATTAAAAGTTACATCCCTTCAGCGGTGATCCATTCATCAAATAAGTCCCAGATCTGAGGGGGGAAATGTGGTGCTGCTTTTTTAAATGTCTGACTTTGGGGATCCCCAGAACGAGAACCAAACATCCAGCTTCTACATTCCACAAACCTGGAACAAACTTCTGGAAAACTGGAAAAGAGCTGAAACATTGAGTTCCTTCAAATCTAAATCAGAAATCTTAAACCCTCCTGTTTTTTGCATCAAAATGAAATCCAATCATTTCATTTTGATTGGATTGATTGATTGATTGGATTGGCAGACTGGGGTGGTGGTCCCCCTGTTTAAAAAGGGGGATCGGAGAGTGTGCTCCAACTATAGAGGGATCACACTCTTAATGAAATCCAAATCAGCCGCTTCCGGGTACCGGCAGGCGAAGCGGCGTGCGGCTCAGGTGGTTGCTGAGGCAAAAACTCGGGCGTGGGAGGAGTTCGGAGAGACCATGGAGAAAGACTTCCGTATGGCTTCGAGGCGATTCTGGTCCACCATCCGGCGTCTCAGGAGGGGGAAGCAGTGTAGCACCAACACTGTTTACAGTGGGGGGTGGTGTGCTGCTGACTTCGACTTGGGACGTTGTGGGGTCGGTGGGCGGAGTACTCGAAGACCTCCTCAATCCCTACCAACATGCCTTCCATTGAGGAAGCTGAGCCTGAGGACTTTGGGTTGGGCTCTCAATCTCTGGGGGACGAGGTCGCCGAGGTAGTTAAAAAGCTCCTCGGTGGCCGGGCCCCGGGGGTGGATGAGATTCGCCCGGAGTATCTCAAGGCTCTGGATGTTGTAGGGTTGTGTTGGTTAACGCGACTCTGCAATATCGCATGAACATCGGGGGCAGTTCCCCTGGATTGGCAGACTGGGGTGGTGGTCCCCCTGTTTAAAAAGGGGGATCGGAGATTGTGCTCCAACTATAGAGGGATCACACTCTTAAGCCTCCATGGCAAGGTCTATTCAGGGGTACTGGAGAGGAGGGTCCGTCGGATAGTCGAACCTCGGATTTTGGAAGAGCAGTGTGGTTTTCGTCCTGGTCGTGGAACACTGGACCAGCTCTACACCCTCAGCAGGGTCCTGGAGGGTGCATGGGAGTTCGCCCAACCGGTCTACATGTGCTTTGTGGACTTGGAGAAGGCTTTTGACCGTGTCCCTCGGGGTGCCCTGTGGGGGGTTCTCCGGGAGTATGGAGTACCGGGCCCTTTGATATGGGCTGTCAGGTCCCTGTATGACAGGTGTCAGAGTCTGGTCCGCATTGCCGGCAATAAGTCGGACTCGTTTCGTTGAGGGTTGGACTCCGCTAGGGCTGCCCTTTGTCACCGATTCTGTTCATTACTTTTATGGACAGAATTTCTAGGCGCAGCCAGGGTGTTGAGGGGATCCGTTTTGGTGGCCTTAGGATTGCATCTCTGCTTTTTGCGGATGATGTGGTCCTATTGGCGTCATCGGGACGTGATCTTCAGCTCTCACTGGAGCGGTTCGCAGCCGAGTGTGAAGCGGCCGGGATGAGGATCAGTGCCTCCAAGTCTGAGACCATGGTCTTGAGTCGGAAAAGGGTAGAGTGCCTTCTCTGGGTCGAGGGAGATGTCCTGCCCCAAGTGGAGGAGTTCAAATATCTCGGGATCTTGTTCACGAATGAGGGAAGAAGGGAGCGTGAGATCGACAGGCGGATTGGTGCAGCGTCCGCCGTGAAACGGGCGCTCTACCGGTCCGTCGTGGTGAAGAGAGAGCTGAGTCAAAAAGCGAAGCTCTCAATTTACCGGTCGATCTACGTTCCTACCCTCATCTATGGTCATGAGCTTTGGGTAATGACCGAAAGAACGAGATCGCGAATACAAGCGGCCGAAATGAGTTTTCTCCGTAGGGGTGGCTGGGCTCTCCCTTAGAGATAGGGTGAGAAGCTTGGTCATCCGGGAGGGACTCAGAGTAGAGCCGCTGCTCCTCCACATCGAGAGGAGCCAGTTGAGGTGGCTCGGGCATCTCGTCAGGATGCCTCCTGGACGCCTCCCTGGTGAGGTGTTTCGGGCACGTCCCACCGGGAAGAGGCCCCGGGGAAGACCCAGGACACGCTGGAGGGACTACGTCTCTCGGCTGGCTTGGGAACGCCTCGGGATTCCCCCGGAGGAGCTGGAGGAAGTGGCTGGGGAGAGGGAAGTCTGGGCCTCCCTTCTTAAGCTGCTGCCCCCGCGATCCGACCCTGGATAAGCGGCAGAAGATGGATGGATGGATGGATGAAATCCAACATTTTGATCTGATTTTAATGTGTCAATTTTTGACAAATGTGTCAAAAACTCAAAAATATTTTTTTTTGTTTTTATGATAAACTTTGAATATGTGGTATACAAATAAATTTGATTTGATTTGATTTTAATTGTAACTAAGTCAAATATCACATGGAGAATACCCGTCTGTATCTGAGGCAACACCGGGTTTGGTTCTCCAACCTGCTTTGGAAACTTTTCAATTTGTTTATATGATGTTTTCACTGGGAATGATTCCTTTACCTGTTTAACTTCAAAAACTAACACCAAAGTGAAGTTTTTGAAGTTCCACTTTAATGTGGTTGAGGGATTAAGATTCCCACATAAGCAGGTGTACTTCACTCTATGGAATTGTGTGTCTGCTCAAACCGGACGTCTGCTGGACATATCCACACAGAGCTCCATTTTGACAACCAGGAATCCTACTTCGCTGCTTTGTGTGCATCATCAAGCTGATAAGGATGAGAGTTTTGCAACCAGTCGTAAAGAACACGTAGAGTGACCACCAGTCACTGTGCCACACCAGCAGCTGTACAGTGGTTGTTTTGGTGGAGAAGAAATGAGGCAAGGTGCCCAACTGGTGAATCAAACTTTCTAGTACTTCATGGAAGGTGCAAGCAGAGTCTGTGGCAGCCTTTAGAGTCCTCATGCTTCACACTGTCTTCTCCAATTTCTCCTCCACTAAGCAGGTTCTAGATTATTTTCTACAGTATTGTACCAAAAATCCATCCATCCATCCATTTTCCGTCACCCTTCTCCCTAACGGGGTCGGGAGTTGCTGGTGCCTATCTCCAGCTGCGTTCCGGGCGAGAGGCGGGGTACACCCTGAACAGGTCGCCAGTCTGTCGCAGGGCAACACAGAGAGACAAACAGGACAAACAACCATACACACACACACTCACACCTAGGGAGAATTTGGAAAGCCCAATTAACCTGACAGTCATGTTTTTGGACTGTGGGAGGAAGCCGGAGAACCCGGAGAGAACCCACGCATGCACAGGGAGAACATGCAAACTCCGTGCAGAAAGACCCCGGGCCGGGAATCGAACCCAGAACCTTCTTGCTGCAAGGCAACAGCGCTACCCACTGCGCCACTGTGCAGCCCCTGTACCAAAAATCTATAGATCTATATCATTTGACAAATAACAGCCGGTATGCAGGTTGACACAAAGAAACAGGACAAACAACCATGCACACACACTCATAACTATGGGCAAATTTGGGATGGTGATACTTTTGTTCTGCCGCACTCTTCATGCTGGCTGGTCTGAGTGCTTCATGTTTGAGGCTACTGCAGGTGTTACATATTGAGAGTTGAACTCCAAGAACCAGAGCCCAGGGCTAACTCATGGCGTAAAGCCATGGCTTCAAGTTGACCCTATATGAAGAGTAGTGCCAAACTGTTGAGTGTTTCCTGGGAGCTGGTGGTATAATAGCAGTTATTTATCATTTTCATTTTACTGAAGGCCCTCTCACCTCCAGCCACAGGCAAAGACTGGAAAATAGTGTTATCCGAAATGTGTCCCTATACTGCAGGGCAGGGAAGTGCATCATTCTGAACTAAAAAACTGATACGTCTTACTCCTCTTTCTCACTGCAGCTGTTACCTGAGCAACAGGCCTCAGTTTGTTCTCTTGACCTGCCATCACCTGCAGATTGAAGCTGGACTTCTATGTGCCCTATACTTCTACTGAGTATCAAACTGCACTCTGTCACAGTCTTGCTGTATGTTTAAAGTAACGGACTTTAAAATTAGATTTGGCCTGTTTTTACAAATCAAACTTCCAACTGCAGCTGATCCAAAACGCTGCTGCTCACATCCTCACTAAAACCAGGAAGATAGAGCAAAACACCCAGTTCTAAAGTCCTTCAACTGAGAGAGCAAATCACATCTATATAACTTAACAAATACTGTCGTTAGTTTGTAAATCACTGAATGGCTTAGCACCACAATACATTAAAGATCTACAATTTGGATCTGGTCCTGGTCTGTTTAGCAGAACCAAACGTGGAGAAGCAGCATTCAGCTTCTATACATCACAAATCAGAAACAAACATCCATAAAATTGCTAAACAGCTGAAAGGTAAAAGGTAAAGATACTTTTATTTATATAGCATATTTTCAGCAACAAGGCAATAGAAAGTGCTTCACAGGAAATAAAAGTAAATATAAAGAAAATATAACAAACCTGTGATATTCTTGGGTTGGAAAAATCACGCAGAGAACATGTGGTACGATGTCTTTTTATCGTGGAACGCAGGGCACAATACAGCCACCTCAGAACTGCTTTTCAGCTAACACATTGCTAATAAATTGGCCTACTCAGAGCTATACCTGGAACTGGTATGTCGGTATTCTTACCATTAGGGGGCAACAAGACACTCTATTACAAAACCAAAGGAAAGAGCAAAAGAAGTTTGTTCTAAGCTGAAACACAGAATTTCTTTAAATCTCGTTTAAAACTCCACCTGCATAGAGTTGCCTTTGTCTGCTTCACATATATTACTAACTGAAGCATCAGTATCCTTTACTATGGCAGTGTACATTCCTTTATGTTTTCACCATGTGAAGCCATGTTGAAATTTGTTGTTGCTGATTATTGTTATAAAAACAGCTTAAGTCTGCTTATAAAAGCAAACATAAGCATTGGCCACAAATCATTCATCAGTACATATTTATACAAAATATCCAACCTCAATTACTATAAAAGTGAAATATACACTCTTATGTTTTCTAAATGCCATATATATATATATATATATATATATATATATATATATATATATATATAAAATAAAAATAAAAAATTCCCTTCTCACCCACCGCGGGTGGTTCTTATCCTCTGAGCTCGGGTCCTCTACCAGAGGCCTGGGAGCTTGAGGGTCCTGCGCAGTATCTTGGCTGTGCCAAGGACTGCACATTTCTGGACTGAGATGTCTGATGTTGTTCCTGGGATCTGTTGTAGCCACTGCTCCAGTTTGGGGGGTGACTGCCCCGAGGGGCCCCGATGACCACAGGCACCACTGGGGTCTTCACCTTCCAGGCCTTCTCCAGTTCCTCCCTAAGGCCCTGGTATTTCTCCAGTTTCTCATGCTCCTTTTTCCTGATGTTGCAATCGTTTGGTATTGCTACATCTACCACAACGGCTTTCCTCTGTTGTTTGTCCACTACCACAATGTCTGGTTGGTTCGCCATTACCATTCTGTCTGTCTGGGTCTGGAAGTCCCACAGGATCTTAGCTCTGGCATTCTCCACCACCTTTGAGGGTGTTTCCCACTTTGATCTCGGGGTTTCCAGTCCATATTCTGCACAGATGTTTCTGTACACTATGCCTGCCACTTGGTTATGTCGTTCCATGTACGCTTTTCCTGCCAGTATCTTGCACCCTGCTGTTATGTGCTGGACTGTCTCAGAGGCCTCCTTGCACAATCTACACCTTGGGTCTTGTCTGGTGTGGTAGATCTGGGCCTCTATTGCTCTGGTGTTTAGGGCCTGTTCCTGGGCGGCCATGATGAGGGCCTCTGTGCTGTCCTTGAGTCCAGCTTTTTTCCAGCCATCGGTAGGATTTACTGATATCAGCCACTTGGGTTATTTGCTGGTGGTACATCCCATGTAGGGGCTTGTCTTCCCATGATGGTATCTCTGGCACCTCAACCTCCGTTCCCTGTTGTCTGAGACATTCACTGAGCACATTGTCTGTTGAGGCTTTGTCCCTGATGTATTTATGGATCTTAGTTGTTTCATCCTGGACAGTGGTGCTCACACTCACTAGTCCTCTGCCTCCTTCCTTGCGGCTCGTGTACAGTCTCAGGGTGCTGGATTTGGGATGGACCCTCCATGCATTCTTAGTAGCTTTCTAGTCTTAATATCTGTGGCTTTTATCTCCTCCTTTGGCCAGCTAATTATTCCAGCAGGGTATCTGATTACTGGCAGGGCGTAGCTGTTTATCGCACGGATTTTGTTCTTGCCATTGAGCTGGCTTCTCAGGACTTGCCTTATTCGCTGGAGGTATTTAGCTGTGGCTCCTTTCCTTGTGGCCTCATCGAGGTTGCCATTTGCTTGTGGTATACCTAGGTACTTGTAACTGTCCTCTATGTCTGCTATTGTTCCTTCTGGGAGTGAGACCCCTTCTGTGCGGATCACCTTCCCCTTCTTTGTAATCAGCCGACCACACTTCTCTAGTCCGAATGACATCCCAATGTCCGTGCTGTAGATCCTGGTGGTGTGGATCAGTGAGTCGATGTCTCGCTCACTCTTGGCGTACAGCTTGATGTCATCCATGTAGAGAAGGTGACTGATGTTGGCCCCATTTTTGAGTCGGTATCCGTAGCCAGTCTTGTTGATAATTTGGCTGAGGGGGTTCAGGCCTATGCAGAACAGTAGCGGGGACAGAGCATCTCCTTGGTATATGCCACATTTGATGGACACTTGTGCAAGTGTTTTGCAGTTTTCCATAGCCTCATCGAGTTTGCAATGAAGGCTCTCAGAGTCCTGTTGATGTTATACATCTCTAAGCATTCGATGATCCAAGTATGCGGCATTGAGTCATAGGCTTTCTTGTAATCAATCCAAGCCATGCACAGGTTGGTGTGTCGGGTTTTGCAGTCTCGGGCAACTGTGCGGTCTATGAGGAGTTGGTGTTTGGCTCCTCTGCTATTTACACCGATACCTTTCTGTGCCATGCTCATGTGTTTATCCATGTGTTTGCTTATCTTGGCCGCTATGATGCCTGGCATGAGCTTCCAGGTTGTGGAGAGGCAGGTTATTGGTCGGTAGTTGGGTGGGTCTGGACCCTTTGATGGATCCTTCTGGATTAGGATTGCCCGCCCTTCAGTTAACCATTCAGGGTGAGTCCCACTTTGTAGCAGCTGGTTCATTTGGCCTGCCAGTCGCTCATGGAGGGCAGTGAGTTTCTTTAGCCAGTAGGCATGGATCATGTCAGGCCCTGGTGCTGTCCAGTTTTTCATACCTGAGACTCTTTCTTGGACATCTGTCACAGTGATGGTTACCGGGGCTTGCTCAGGGAGGTTGCTATGGTCCTCTCGTAGAGAGATCAACCACTGTGCATTGCTGTTGTGGGACGCCTCCCTTTCCCATATGCCTTTCCAGTATTGTTCCGTCTCCAGCCTTGGTGGGTCTGCTCTGTTATTATTACCCTGCCATTGAGAGTACACCTTAGCTGGTTGAGTGGAGAAGAGCCGATTAATCCTTCTGGATTCATTCTCCCTTGTGTATCTCTTTAGGCGGCTGGCCAAGGCTTGGAGCCTCTGTTTGGCAGTTTCGAGTGCTTCAGGTATGGGCATCTGTCTGTACTTTCTGGGTACTGGTCTTTTCATTGTACCCTTGTGGAGCTCTGACAGTTGGCTCACTTCCCTCCTTGTTACCTTGATTTTAGCCTCTAACCGTCTTTTCCATGGTGGGTATTGGGTCTCATGGTTGCTCTTATAGCCAAGTATCTCAAGGATCACTGATGCTGAGTTGTAGATCAGCTCATTGGTTTCTGTTATGGTATTGGTAGGGATCGTTCTCAATGCTGCATTCACATTCTCAATGAGACTTTCTGATGGTACTTCACTCAGCCGTTGTAATTGGCGCCTGGGAGGCCTGGTTGTCATTTGGGTCATGATTCTCTCTCTCAGGTCAGCAGCTGTCTCGTTCAGCTCTGATTCGCTCACTGGGGCCGTGTATCCCCTCACTGGGTGGGGACTTGTAGTTAAGTCCCCACAGTTCTGACATCCGCGTTCTTCCCATTTGCCGTAGCATTTGTGTTGTATCTCGTCAATCTCAAGTTGTGATAGCAGTTGCCGTTTGCGGATGTTGGAACACTGAGCTACTAGTTGTTTAGCGCTTAGTGTTGACTGGGGATGTCGAAGTAACCATTCCTTCCCCAGTCTTTGCATGTAACCTCTCTGACTAGGTTTACTTGAGTAGTAGCATTCCAACATTTTCATCTCTCGCCCATTTCCGTCTTGTTCCAGTAGCCCATTTGTCATCAAGGTGCTCTGGTTCCCCAACACCTGACGCAGACCTTGTTTGGCCGGGCGATGTCTGAGCTGGCATGTTGCGCAACTTAGTATCTCTCATGGTATGAGGTAGGCTTGAAGGGTCTTCCCTAAGGACCCAGACTGGATTCGAACCCCGCCCTCTCGGGTGATATACTGACGCCTTATCAATTCAGCTATCCATATATATATATATATATATATATATATATATATATATATATATATATATATATATATATATATATATATATATATACTATTTCAGAGAGACCTGAAATAATAGCTACACCAGTCACAGCAGTAAAAAGAAGTCTAGCATCCTTTGCTGCCTTATATATTTTCTTGTTACTTTGCATAAGATCACTGAAGTATGTTTGATAACTGAAGACAGAAATAAATATACAGAAAGAGATTTCTTTCTGCTTCCTGTCGGTGAACATGTAGCGCCTTGTTGAGCTGAAGTGGAGACAGATGAGGGAACCTCTGATGCATCAATCATTACAAATTAATGATATTTAACAGTGAACAAATATCTGTCAGGAGTGAGCTTTGGCAAAAAGACAAGACAAAACATATCCGCAGTCAAAGCCGAGGCGGCGGTCCGGTGCGATGAGCATCGTGAAAAGACAGCTGTCGAAGGAAAAGAATCAACGGAATTCAGATCTAATAGTGATTTTAATTTATTTTTTTCCTGATTGTGGACACACACTGTGCACATGCAAACCACCGGGGATCCTTGCATCATCTATCGAACACTCTCCAGGTTGGAATACAAAAGATAAAAAAATGGAATGGAAACAAGATTCATCAGCAGTATAAAAAGTAATTACTCTGTGTAAGACGACAGACTCATTCCTCTGAGTGGATGTAACCTTCAACGTTTTAAAGGACTCTTCCTCAAAAGTCAACATGTGCTGCAACATTTTCTTCTTTTTTTAAGCAGCCAAGTTCAAACCCAGAGATTTTTTTTAATTACTCTGTTTTCCTTTGATTATGTGAAGCTCAATTGACCTTTTTTGTCATCAACAGCGGTGGAATTAAACACGAGCTGCTGTGATAAATGTGAAATAATAGATCCTGGACTGATTGGACAAAATTGGGTTTTAATATGAAAGAAGCAATAATATAAAAAAAAAAAAAAAACAGAAAAAAAAAAACAATCACACTTTTGGAAGTCAGATTTCTTCCAACTTCTGAAAGAAATCTGGTATTTTTGAATTAGATATCAGGATGGAGCATCTGACAAGCCAGGACATGAACATGTTTGCATCCTTGTTGCATCAGCTCTCCTTGTAACCAAATTCTGTACACTTTTGCAAACTGTGGAAGGGGGGGACTGTCACTTCTGTTGATGTTTCTCCCTTTACATCTCCATATCTTGGGAGCGGTTTTGCTCTTTGTCATTCTTCATGTCTTTTTCAGGATTCATAGACGGAGTAACGATAATCAAGAGGATACATTAACTCATCATGTCAGTGAATTATCAAATACACTTTGTTTTTAAGTGAATATTAAAATCTCAGAAGCAAATTATCCTGATTGTTTCAAAATGCCTTTGCAAATTTCAGCACAGTAGATCCCTGGTATTCGCAAAATAATTGAGACTCCTTCCAAAACGACTTATGACTCGTTACTTTAATAATGTGCCAAATGTAGCTTGACATACATTAATACACACGAAAGAAACTGTCTTAGAACTACCATGGAAGCTGGCATCACCCGTCTTCCTAATCTGCACTTATGGGGCTACAGCCAATCAATGCCAAGGAATATTAATGGCGCTCCTAGATTATCTATTCTGCAAAAGAGAGAAAAGATAATCTACGAGTATATTATAATTATGTACTATAATGGTATATAAAATCTATGAATAACCAATAGGAGAAAAAGAGAAAAAGAAAAAGTCATGAAGTTGAATTTTTCCACTGAAAACTGGTGGGAGTTCACTGTCATTCCTTGGGTTTATCTAAAACAAACGTCAGCTACCTTGACATTGTTTTCAGAAATCGTAAAAGTTGCTTATGAATCATACATTTATCATGATAATCTTGGTCATATAAGATATAGACTCTTACTTCAGCTTTATTTCAAGAGTTCAAGTGAAAACGTCTCTTGCTTAGTTTGTATTTTCTTCTCTGAAGTTGCATTTTCTCCTATCAGCAATAATTTCATTATATAAGATAGGTGAAGCATCTATAAACACAGAAGTTTGTATTGATGTATTTACATTTCTGACTGTAACTTTTTGTGGCACACATGGTTCTACAACTTTCTTTTAGAATATGTTTTCTTTACTGCCTGGATTCTTAGAATTGAGAGAAGCCCACTGAAATTTGCTATTTTTATTGATGATACCAACAAGTAGCTCAATATCAATCCCAAATCTAGGCTCGTACTGCAAAGCAGCAAATTGAAATCGACTTAATAATCAAAGAGACAGGAAATGCTCGGTCACTGGTTGCCATGGTGTACTCCACATTTTTTGAGCAAGAGAGGAAATGGAAAGCTCATAGTATCACTTGTCAGACAAGCATTAAAGCAAGTAACAAACAAATGTCACTGTTTGTGTAAAATAAAAAGTTGAATCAACTTGAGAAAATAAATTAAGCCAAAAATATTTGAGATTGGATGAATTCCAGAATTATATGTTCTAACGCTGTTATAAAGCCGTTTAAAAGCTGTAGACATATAAATATGTCACAGAGTGGGTAACTATATAAAGCAGCAACATCACTCTGTAGATTACATATTTTAAAGGAAAATTAGTGTAAATCAGGCGAAGTGAACAGTTTTTCTGCTGCTCTAAATGTTAAAACTTTAGAAAGTGTTTCTGCTTTGAATTGTGTCTTAGACATAGAGCTCTAACGAGGAATGAGCTCTTTCACCACCAAAATCCCATTGAGTTTTATTAAATTTTGTTTTCTTTTGTCAATTTTGGAAAATTCTACAAAGCTACATTTTTAATATCACGACTCGAATCACATCATTTCCCACTGGGTAGTAAGGGTTTTGTGTTTTGTATTTGGTTTGGATTTGTCCAACACTGTGGGAGCCTGAAGAAAATGAAAATCAAGATGGGAATGGCTGAATTGAATAGTAAGAAGTGTTATATGTCACATATGCATTGATACAACAAAATCAATGCATATGTGACAGACATATGCAAACAAAATACAAAGAAACAAAAAAAAATGGTAAAGTACTGTGCTTTACGATCCTTTATAGAGTTCATACCAATTAGCTTCTTAAATTTCAAATCAAGGCCAAAAGTTTGACATTAAACAAAATCTTTTTGTTGGGGAGTTGTTGTGTTTCAGCTGGTGATGTTGTTGTTCTTATATGTGTAAAGGTCTTGAGACTAAGATAAATAAAAAAAGCCATTTACCTTCTGGTGTTGTCCATGTTTTCTTTTCTTTTTTTATCTTGTTTTTCATATTTCATCCTGCAATGTGATGAAACTTGTTATCAAAGCCCTCCATGCAAATTGTAGCTCAGACCAGTCAGTACTGGACCTGCATATCGTCTCTGAGGGCAACACACAGTGAAGCTTAAAAAAAAAACCTTGAACCTACAGACAAACATATACATTTTTGTCTGCAGTCCCTTTATTCAGAAAGTTGTTAGCTCAGTAGCTTAGTGTTGCTAACAGAACAGAAGAACCACAGATCTGGGAATGACTCAGACAAACACAACAAATCACTAAATCATTTCCACAATTTACTCTCTCTTTTTGTTTTTTGTTATGCTCCTTGCTGCTGTTATTTTCTTCTCTTTTTCATATCATTATCACAAAAAAAACATAGGAGACCAAGAAAATGCTAGACCTTAAGGGTCAGTGCAAGATTAACCTGTCATAGAGAAATAATGACCCTGGTGTTTCTCTATGCTGTGGCTCTGACATGCTGTCACATTATTTCAGAAATTTCAACATTTAGTCAAAAGCATGGTACATTATTAAATTAAATTTGTAAGAAACAGTAAAACAAATTACTGGAAAACAAATTTTCCAGGCTTCACACACTTAGACTGTATTATGACAACACAGTGTTCTTACACAGAAAGTTCTTCTTACTGTGCAAGAAGAACTTACAGTGTAAGGCTTGCTTACCAGGATTTAAAGTAATTAGGCCTCTGAATAAAGCCTGCTATTATCAAACACTCTGGCCCGGTTGGTAGTCATGCAGGAGACGTTCCCACTTTCCCCCCACCCTCCACCAGCCACAGTAACACAGAGGACACGCCAAGAACTTTGGCCCAGTGTAAAAAAAAAATATTTATTTTATTTCTACCAAATAAAATTCATATTTGCAGCCTAGATGGGGTAATTTGTAGGTCACTGTTTTTTATTCATTTATTTTCCAAGATGATTCATACTGTAAAAATAGAGCACAATAGAGCCTCAAGGGAAACATTCCTGGAACAAATGCTGCACGTGTAAACCTCTTCAAAGTGACGCTGCATTGACACCCAATGGCACGTCTCCAATCATGACGGATATGTTTGTCTTCTGAATCCATTACAGCCCGGACAACTTCATCATACCCATTAATGAGTTATGGGTGTTGTATGCATTACAAATCTAATTCCTCTACTAGCTGAGGCCCCTTGGCCAGTCTGCCCCAGCCCAGCTCCCTGTGAGAACAGAAAAAGTGAGGCCACTATGGGAGGGAAGCACATAAAATGCAGTGGAGCGCCCTGCAGAGTTCCCTAATTGCAACACTCACTGACACCTGCTTGAAGATGTTTTGGGTCCATGCTCAGTTGTTACCTCTAATTATTTTCCCCCCGCTGACAGGGGCCCCATTCACATGCTAACACTAATCCATTCACAGCCCATTGGCTTATGACAAGAGCTATGTTAATTACCTGTAAAGCTGCAATTGTTGTGTTTAGACAATATAAAATAGCTTGAATTAAAATAGAAAACATATAAATAACCTAGCAGTTTAATTCAGTCCAATTGTAGGTTACGTCTTTGTCAGCTTTGTAGATCTAGATAGATATTTTTTTTTTAAAATAGCTCAAACTCAGATTGGATTTGGTGTGTCTGTAAACAGGCAGTTTTTTATGCCTGTTTAGGGGTTGCTAGAGCTTATCTCCAGGCCACACTTTGGACAAAAAAGAGACAAACAGGACAAACGACCAGGCCCTACAGCAGAGGGAGACATGCATGTGTTTGAACCTCTGGAGGAAACCAAAGAATAGGAGAACAAAGACAGGCAGGGTGCTACTAATGGCACAACCTGCAGATAAATATCTATCTGCCTTTATTCCGGGCCGTTCTGCCAGCACCGTCTTCCCTTTAACCCTGACCAGCCTCCCTGCTCGTGCTGTGTTTTCAGTTTCCTCCATTTGACATTTCTCACATGCAGGCAAAACAAAACAAAAAAATAAAATAAATATCTGACTCATCTGACCAGACCAAGCTGCTTCACATGGTTTCCACTACATGGTTTGTTAAAAACTGCAAACAACTCTTTTTAGCTTTCTTTTCTACATTCTTTTGTAATGACCAAACTGTTCAATGCAATCCCAGTATTTATTTCTAAATGCTCATCAGAGAGACAACGCGGGGGAAGAAATCCTCTCTGTGGCAGCTAGTTTTTGCAAATAGCCTCTGTAATGCCAACCTGAAAGTGAACGTTCAAACCATGTATATCCAGGATGTGTGTGGTCAGCAGAGATGTTAGCTGCAGTTTCCAGACCTGTACACTTCCTGGGATGGAGAGAAGGTCAACCCTGGTCATCAGTTGCAGTCTAGATCAGTCCTGTTTTATTAATGAGCCAAATCAAACAGAGATGGACAAACACAGGACAAACTGAATAAATGCATAATTTTTTTCCCCACTTTTACTACAATAATGCACATTGGAATTTGTGGATCTGAAGTGAAGAAGTGTGCAGGATGTGTCCATGCACCATAATGCAGATCTCAGAACATAACTTCTCAAGTTATTGAGATTACTTGAATCAAAAACAAAAGTATTATTTTACAGAACAATTAAATGTTTTTATTCAGCATTAAAAACACAAAGGTTCAGGCAATAGATGGCTCAGACAGCATAAAATTTTGGTTCTTCACTTTTTCCAGAGTCATGCCATACGTCATGCATCATCTTCAGATATGTATTTATCTCTCTTTGTATTCAAGCACAGGATCTTACATAGCTGCTGCAGATTACAAGAAGCCCTTTGGGTGATGGAGTACTTTCAGCTCTCTTCACATTTCAGCCAAATTGCTGCTCTTAGAAAATATAATTCTTCACTCAGACGTGCATCAGAATGTCAGTATGGGATTTTCTTGTAAAAGAAAGCTAAAATGTAAAAACATTTCCATCTCACGGAGAGACAACAGGAAAACCCCAAGCAAGAGCATGAAATGTGTTTCAGTGAGTGTCACAATCATAAAGGATTATTAAGTCTTTTATTATCAAAGTTATGTTTTTGTGTTTTGAAAAACGGGATGCTGTTCTTGATCATTTCTCGCACCATATCTTTTTATGCTTTAAGCTATTTTAAATGTTGAAGCTTTGATTAATACTTTTTGTAGTTTGAGGTACAAAAAGTGGTACAACTGGTAGATATTTTTATTAATCACTGGAAAGCAAGATAAACAAACAAACTGTAATTCATAAAATAATTGAAAACATTTCATATTTTTCTAAAAGGAGCAAGAAGAAAGATGAGATTATTACTGTATGCTGAAGAGATTACTAATATCAGCACAAAGTCACGTGCCAGTCCATTTCCTTCTCTGAGATGTTTTCGTGTATAAAAACAGATTTCAGTAGCTTTGTGTGAACGCTGTGCTCATTTTTCATTGGGTGGGGATGAAAACCTGTAACTGTAAAATGCTTTTGAAGAACTGCACTGAAAGGCAGCACAGACATTCAGATGTCTTCACAGGAAGCTCTCTGGTGCTCTGTCGTAACCCTGCCAGTGCATCATCTCTTTGCATCCAGGGTTTCTGCTTCTAAATTTCCACCTTTGCAGCGCTTGACACATAGCAGCCAATAATCAAAGGATGGAACTAGACAAGAATAGAAAGGGGCAAAATTAACAAGCAGAAAAATGAATGAGCAGCTTTTGAAAGCTCCTAATTGATTTGGCAGTTTAATTTTTGTCTTAGCTGGCTAATCCATTTCCAGGGAGACAAAAAAGGTGAAATGGCGAGGCTGAGAATGAGAGGGGAGAGGCACAGGCAGCCTCTGAGGAATACTGAGTGAAATGAGAGACACTGGGTGAAATACCAATTTAAGTCAACGGCCAGCAGAATGACAAAGCGCTTGCTGCCTGCAAAGCGAAGGGCGAACAGGGAGTGGAGAAGTGGCATTTTGAGGAGAACCTCAACTCATGACACCTTCAGTTTGTAAAGCTCCGCTGGGCTATTTTTGTTCATTATCACCTGCTGTACTCGGTGGTACACTGTTCTGCTTTATCCGACCCATATGTTGCTCTTAGTGGTTCAGGACGCCCCTCTGGGGAATTTCTCACTTTGTTTGGACAGACGTTTTCATTAGCGACAACTCGAAGGATCACACTTCATTTGGAAGAAAGGAAGAAATTGCAAAGGGTAGATTAATGGAAAAGGCCTTCTCTCTTCCAAACCCATTACAGCTCGGTTTCAAGCTTTCCAACTTACAAATCAACTCTTCTCTTGGGGAATGTGGAAAATTCTGTGAGCTTTTCACTCTATTTTTGTATTCCTTCATAACGACAAATACTAAAACATACATAATACCAAACTGTTTTCTCATCCTCCCAATGTACCAATGATCTTTCCTGAGTATAGTCAATGCAAAAATAAAGGAGGCAGAATAGGTTCATAATGTTACTATAATCAGCTTCTTAACTTCTAGATGTGTTTACTGAAAGACTTTAGACAGGCGAAGTGTCCGGTATCAGAGTGAGGCTGTTAAAAAGATACACAACTAGTAGAACATGTTGGCCTTCTTATGTTGTAATTATTATTTCAACTTAAGTGTGGTTGTTTGAGATTTGTAAAACCTTATGATTACTTTAACAATTATATGTTTATTGTTTTAATTCAACGTTCTGCGTGTAATATTTATTAAAAAAACTACATATTCTTTTTCATGTTTAAAACCTTGTGATGCTGTTTGTTATGAGATAGATAATCGTCTTTACCACAGGTGCGGTCTGCTCGTCCGGGTTCGGTGGTCTGCCACAGGTGCCAACAGCCGGGTCATTTTGCCAGAGAGTGTGATGGTGAGCGGGTTTGTGCTCGGGTTAACTCTGCGGCTAGGCCAGCTGATAACCAGGTGGAAAGCTAGCACCCACTGAGTTGTCGAGCCACAACTCAGGTGGGGGAATAGCAGGCTCCTCAAACAGCAGCTGCGTCAAAATTGTTGGCCTCTTGCACAGTCATTGATGTTGTTATGGGTGGTGTTCCTGTTACTTGCTTAGTGGATACAGGTTCTATGGTGTCTACCATCACTAAGAGTTGTTTTCAGGAACATTTTGCATCCTTAGGGCATGATCGCCTTCAGTCATGTCATTGGCTGCAGCTCCGAGCAGCCAATGGTCTTTCTATCTCATACATTGGCTATTTAGAATTGGATGTCAATCTTTGTGACAAGGTGCTTCCACGCTGTGGGATTCTGGTTGTAATGCTGGTTCTTCTGTTCCTGGCATTTTGGGGATGAACATAATTAACCGTATTTACAAAGAACTCTTTGGGGTATATGGTAGCTCTTTTCTTGACTTGCCTTCAGTAATGCAGTCTCCTGGTCCGGTTGTGGAGGCTCTGCAGCAGTGTCACCAAGCAGCAACCAAGCCCCCTGTACGATTGACTGGTGTTGTTAGGGTTCGTGGTCCTCAAGCAGTAAGGATAACTGGTGGGGTTATGCAATTTGTAGCCGCAACCTGCCCTGAACAACTTGCCGGTCAAGTTTTATTGTTTGAGCCTTCAGAGTCCGGCTTACCCGCTGGCTTATTAGCCTCTCCATGTCTTGTTCAGGCCGTGCGTGGTACTGCTTATGTTCCTGTTCTGAATGTTGGCACCACTGATATTGTACTCTATCCCCGAACTCACCTTGGTGTGTTGAGTCGGACTGAAGTGGTTAGCCTGCACCCTGATGTGACAGAAGTGAGGCCTTGTGCTACTGTTGCTTCTCAGGTTGCTTTGGGTCCAGAGCAGAGCATGATTGAACCTGCTGATTTGTCTGCACTGACTGAAACTGAACAACGGCAGGTTCAGTCTCTTTTACAGAAGTATAACTCTGTTTTTTCAGCTCATGAAGGTGACTTGGGGTGTACTAATCTGGTTTCCCACGACATTCCCCTGCTGGATGAGGTTCCGGTTCGGCAAAGGTACAGGCGCATTCCTCCCTCAGAGTACGAGGCTGTCAAGTCGCATATCAACCAGCTCCTACAGAACCAGGTAATAAGGGAAAGTAATAGCCCATATGCCTCTCCCATTGTTCTTGTTAGGAAGAAAGATGGCAGCCTGCGTATGTGTGTGGATTACCGTCAGCTTAATAGCAAGATGAGAAAAGATGCTTTCCCATTGCCTCGCATTGAGGAAAGCTTGGACCATCTTTCAGGGGCCCAGTGGTTTTCCACACTAGATTTAGCCAGTGGGTACAATCAGGTCCCTGTATCAGAACAGGATAAGATAAAAACTGCATTTTGTACCCCATTTGGACTCTTTGAGTGGAACAGAATGCCCTTTGGGCTGTGTAATGCGCCAAGTACCTTTCAGCGTCTCATGCAGAGGATGTTTGGGGACCAGCAGTACCAGTCCCTTCTTTTGTATTTAGATGATATCATTGTGTTTTCAGGTTCAGTCTCCCAGCATATTGAGCGTTTGGAAGCAGTTCTTGCTCGGCTTCAGAGAGAAGGTCTAAAAGTAAAACTTGAAAAATGTTCCTTTTTCAAGCGACAGGTTAAGTACTAGGGGCACCTTATCTCTGATAAGGGTGTAGCTACAGACCCAGTCAAGACTGAAGCAGTGGCTAAATGGCCACGTCCTACACATATTTCAGAGCTTTGTTCATTCTTGGGCTTCACAAGTTATTATAGGCGCTTTGTGGAGGGTTTTGCCAGGCTAGCAGGTCCTCTCCATAGGTTGGTGGCACAACAATTGGGCACAAAGTCCAGGAAGGGATCTGGCCAGGCTTTTCAATCTGCCTGGACATCAGAGTGTGCTTTTACATCAGAGTGTAAAAGCTTTAATTTAGCTTTTAAAGCCGAGTTTCGAGGCTTTAAAAGCTAAATTAACATCTGCACCAATGTTGGCATATGCTGATTTTTCTCGTCCGTTCATTCTAGAGACAGATGCCAGTCATAGCGGACTTGGGGCAGTGTTGTCTCAGGAAACAGAGGATGGAGTGAGGCCCATTGCATATGCTAATCAAGGTCTTAAACTTTCAGAGCGTAATATGGCTAATTATAGCTCTATGAAGCTGGAGTTTCTGGCATTAAAATGGGCCATGACCAAGAAGTTTAGGGAATATCTCTTTTGCCACCGGTGCATGGTCTACACAGATAACAACCCCTTAAGTTATCTTCATTCAGCTAAGCTTGGTGCCATGGAGCACTGTTGGGCTGCCCAACTTGCGGCTTTTGATTTTGAGATAAAGTATCGCTCTGGACGTAGCAATAGTAATGCTGATGCTCTCTCTCGTCAGCCAGCCTTGGGTACTAGCTTGGCACACTCGTTGTGTACCTCTGTTCCAGAGGCTCTTCAGTGTGCCCCATGCCCTGTTCCAATATCGGTAACTCAATCTGTTGTGACTGTTTTACTATCTCATTCTGTATCTGACCTTTGTGCTTTGCAGGAAGCTGACCCTCTCTTGAAGGACATTTTGGGTTTTTGGAAGAGGCAGGTTTATCCTACTCCTGAAGAAAGGCAGCAGTTTCCCAAACCACCCTTGGCTCTTTTAAAGCAGTGGGGTCGTCTTGTGGAGAGAGATGGTGTGGTGTACCTTTAAGTCCATCGGTCAGATGGTGGTGAGGAGATTTTGCAGCTTGTTTTGCCAGCAGTTCTGAAGCGGGATGTTTTGACTCAATTACATCAGGAGCATGGACACCAGGGTGTTGAGCGCACCACCGAGTTGGTGAGGCAGCGCTGCTACTGGCCGGGCATGTCTAATGATATTAAACAGTGGATACAAGAGTGTCAACGGTGCCAAGTTGCTAAAAATGTAACTTCTAGTTCTGGCACTTTCATGAGCCATCTGTTGGCTTCTCAACCCAATGAGATCATTGCCATGGATTTTACCATGTTAGAACCTTCACAAAATGGGTTGGAGAATGTTCTTGTAATTACTGATGTATTTAGCAAATACACCATTGCTGTCCCGACTCGAGATCAGAAAGCAGCTACTGTCGCTCAGGTTTTGCTGACTGAATGGTTTTTTAGATTTGGAGTTCCAAGCCGCATTCATTCAGACCAAGGTCGGAGTTTTGAGAGTTCGTTAATTCAGCAGCTCTGTAACCTGTATGGGGTTAAAAAGTCACGCACGACCCCTTACCACCCGGCCAGAAATGTGAGTGCTTTAATAGAACACTTCATAATCTGCTGCGCACTCTACCTGTGTCTAGGAAGAGGGATTGGGCTTCTTGTCTTCCACAAGTGCTCTTTTGTTACAACACTACCCCTCATCAGAGCACTGGAGCGTCTCCTTTTTTTCTTATGTTTGGCTGTGAACCTCAGCTGCCTGTGGATTTCTTGTTGGGTCATGTTCAGGACCCTGCACCAGGTCAGGTGGAGGATTGGGTGGCTGAGCATAAGACCAGGTTAACTGTGGCTTTTCATCATGCTCAGGCTCATTTGCTGGCAGCTGCAGAGCGTAGAAAAGAGTGTCATGATCAGGGCATAAGGGAGTCTCCATTACAGGAGGGACAGTTGGTCTATCTGCGTGATCATGGTGCTAGAGGTCGCCATAAAATCCAGGACCTTTTTAACCCGGTTATTCATCAGGTTGTGAGAGCTCCAACAGCTGGAGGGCCAATCTATACTGTGGCTCCTGTAATTGATTTGCAGAAAACTTGAAATGTGCATCGTGACATGTTGCAGGCTCGGATCGGGTCAGAGCTCGCACCTGTACCCGTGCAGTTAAAACCTGCCTTGCCTACAGGGGGGTTAGATGACTCTTTGGAGGAGGATTTGTTTTCGTTGGTCCCTGACGCTTCCTTACCATCCACCTCTGCAGCTCTGGGGTTGCCACCACAGGTCACTTCAGGTCACCCTGTTCAAACTTCTGAGGGATCTAATCTACCCTTGCGTTGCACTGTCCGTTCAACGGCTGGACAGCATTCAAACGTTCATCACCTTCCTCGACCTGTGGGTCAGGCTGCGGGATCCGGTCAGCCAGTCTCCAATGCACAGTTTGCCGTTTTTCATCCGTGGTGCTGAAGTGTGCAGCCCATCGTCGGGGCGACGATGCAACACTAGGGGGTGGAATGTGGTGGGGTGGTTTCCGCCCTTCTTGCTCTGCACATCAGGTGCAACGAGAGGCGCACTGATTGGTGGGCGGGGCAGACGCCTTTATAGCTGGACAGGCCGCTGCAAGGTGCGTGTGTCTTTGTTTCCACTGAAACATGCTGGCTGGCTGAGTGGCCTCTGGGTTCGATCGGCTTACCGAAAATCATAAGTGACATTTGTACCATCTGGCTGGGATTATGGTTTGGCTCTGGTGCTATACCTGCCGTGCGTTTCTGCAGCGTTTTGCTGGTGTGGCATTGGCGGTTGCGGCTGGAGTTTGTTGCGGCGTGTGGCTTCCACCTAGTCCTCACTTGTCGGTCCGCTCCCTCTCCGGGTAGCTGTGCTTCCACTCCTGGGTAAGCTACCTGCCATTTATATTTTTCTTTATTTTACTTTAATTTACAGTTAATGCGTTTTCTGTTTTTAGGCACATGATCGCTGTGGGCATTGCAGCACTTTGGATGCTCTGCTGTCTTGTCGTGTCAGTGTTTGAGTAGTTCTGAATGGAACCTGTCACTGATTGATAGGCGGGGCATGATTTCTCCGGTCCCATTGAAAGGCTTCTGAAGTCGGACTTTGACAATTATTCCATTGTTTGAAGTGTTTTGTTTACAGTTTGTGCTTGCTTTATTATTCTGTTTTTCTTTGTTTTGATTATTTTGTTTTCTTTTGCATGTTTTATTTTTATTTAATTTTTGGAATGATTTAATTTGTCTCATTTTGCAGAACCCCTTTCCCTTCCAGGGACCAAGAAGAACGTTTGAAACCGTATTTTAAAAGAAGTGTTTTAAAGAAATTGTTTAATAAAATATTGTATTTTAATCCGTGTTCTGGTGCGTTCTGTAAAAAAAGAAAAAAAAAAAAAAAAAAAGAAACCCGGGTCACACATTGTTAGTAGCTTTCTAGTCTTAATATCTGTGGCTTTTATCTCCTCCTTTGGCCAGCCAATTATTCCAGCAGGGTATCTGATTACTGGCAGGGCATAGCTATTTATCGCACAGATTTTGTTCTTGCCATTGAGCTGGCTTCTCAGGACTTTCCTTAATCATTGGAGGTATTTAGCTGTGGCTCCTTTCCTTGTGGCCTCATCGAGGTTGCCATTTGCTTGTGGTATACCTTGGTACTTGTAACTGTCCTCTATGTCTGCTATTGTTCCTTCTGGGAGTGAGACCAGAAGGAACAATAGAGGGGATCACCTTCCCCCTCTTTGTGATCAGCCGACCACACTTCTCTAGTCCGAATGACATCCCAATGTCCGTGCTGTAGATCCTGGTAGCGTGGATCAGTGAGTCGATGTCTCGCTCACTCTTGGTGTACAGCTTGATGTCATCCATGTAGAGAAGGTGACTGATGTTGGCCCCATTTTTGAGTCAGTATCCGTAGCCAGTCTTGTTGATAATTTGGCTGAGGTGGTTCAGGCCTATGCAGAACAGTAGCGGGGACAGAGCATCTCCTTGATATATGCCACATTTGATGGACACTTGTGCATGTGGTTTGCAGTTGGCTTCAAGGGTGGTTTTCCACAGCCTCATTGAGTTTGCAATGAAGGCTCTCAGAGTCCTGTTGATGTTATACATCTCTAAGCATTCAATGATCCAAGTATGCGGCATTGAGTCATAGGCTTTCTTGTAATCAATCCAAGCCATGCACAGGTTGGTGTGTCGGGTTTTGCAGTCTCGGGCAACTGTGCGGTCTATGAGGAGTTGGTGTTTGGCTCCTCTGCTATTTACACCGATACCTTTCTGTGCCATGCTCATGTGTTTATCCATGTGTTTGCTTATCTTGGCCGCTATGATGCCTGGCATGAGCTTCCAGGTTGTGGAGAGGCAGGTTATTGGTCGGTAGTTGGGTGGGTCTGGACCCTTTGATGGATCCTTCTGGATTAGGATTGTCCGCCCTTCAGTTAACCATTCAGGGTGAGTCCCACTTTGTAGCAGCTGGTTCATTTGGCCTGCCAGTCGCTCATGGAGGGCAGTGAGTTTCTTTAGCCAGTAGGGATGGATCATGTCAGGCCCTGGTGCTGTCCAGTTTTTCATACCTGAGACTCTTTCTTGGACATCTGTCACAGTGATGGTTACCGGTGCTTGCTCAGGGAGGTTGCTATGGTCTTCTCGTAGAGAGATCAAGCACTGTGCATTACTGTTGTGTTGTCTCCAGCCTTGGTGGGTTTGCTCTGTTGTTATTATTACCCTGCCATTGAGAATACACCTTAGCTGGTTGAGTGGAGAAGAGCCGATTAATCCTTCCGGATTCATTCTCCCATGTGTATGTCTTTAGGCGGCTGGCCAAGGCTTGGAGCCTCTGTTTGGCAGTTTTGAGTGCTTCAGGTATGGGCATTTGCCTGAAGCAGATATATATATATATATATATATATATATATATATATATATATATATATATATATATATATATATATATATATATATATATATATATATATAGCTGTTTTGGTTTTGATACATTTAGATGCAGCTTGAAATGTTGAAAGAGAACATTCACTTTTCTTTGATTTTGGTGTCTAGTGCAACACTCAGCAGTAGTCCCCAGTCACACTGTGAACCCTTTAAAATAACTTCTCACAATGAGAAGGTGAGAAGATTTGGGAGGTTGCCTATGGAGGGAGCCAAGACTGCATTGTGAGTGTTAGATAGGTGATGCTGAGCATAGATGGGTTTACTTCTCTGTTAAACTATCTGTCTTCATGGTCCCAAATGTGATGAAGTCTGACCTCAAATGACCTTTTCTTATCATTTGTATGGACTGTGTGACTTGATCTGGAAAAGTGTTTTACCTCTGCAGAGCCATGAAACTGTTCAGTGCTTCGTCATATTCTCAGACAGAGTTGGTCTGGGATGTTGTACAGACCACGAGTTCACATCATAGAAAGTTATTTTCTAACTTTCATCTGGTTTAACGGCATGTCTTAACGGCATGTCAGTCTGAAGATGGTTGAGTGGTTCTCTGAACCTATTATGAAATGAATGACCCAACAATCTGTTCCAAATAGATCTTGCTCCAAATGAGTAGGTTCAGCAGTAAGCAGACTAAAGAGCACGGCATTCTGGGTAAATACAACCAAAACAATCATGATGCATTAAACTCTTACAGGAGTGCAGGGGTCTTTAGAAGAAAAGCTTTCCCAGATCATTGTGGAACTTTTATCATGCCTAACCGCAGGTATGAGGTGCTTCTTCACATATTCATGGTTTGTTTAATGCTACACCCACTTGAAGAATGAATTCCAGTCAAACCTTGTTTTATATGACCAAAACACGGTTTTAGTGAAAGTCTCAGTAGGGATTAGACATGATTTGTTTTAGTAATGTTGGAACAGAAAGGTATTTTTACAAGAAACCCTCCAAAACTGGCAGTTAGCCTAAAAGAGCCTCCAATCTCTCCTAAAGAAACTGGGCTAAACCAAAGTGCCACTCTGCTGGTAGCTCCCTTACCATGCTGTTCAAACATTTTTTGTCACAGATCCAATTATTTTAAACATTTTAGTTATTCAGCTTTTTTTTTTTTTTTCTCAATTACATTTTTACCACTCTTTCCTTTTTTGAAGAGTAGCTAATTAAAGCTTCATCATACCTCCAAGAGGTAAAAATAAATAAATAAATAAGTAATTGATTACTAATTAGCAAAATACACACTGGTGAACTTCAAATAAATAAATAAAGTTTTTATTTTTAAAAAATGCTTGTAAATTGCTAGGGGTATTAAGATGTCAAGTAAAGAAAAAAAAGTCATGGACATTTTTAGCCTATGAATAAATGCACTCAACTTAAATCATTTTTGAAAAATAAATGAATAAAAATCCAGATGCAACTGTACTAATCAAATTTATGTTAAGGTTTTACTTTATGCTTTCTCACAAGACTAAAAACATTCTAAGGACTGAGTGTAGTGATTTCCTCAAAGACTCCGCCTTCTGGACCTTTGTCTCCTAATCAGCATTGGACTCATGTGGTTCTGTAGAGATTATAGTTTGGCCCAGCGGGTTGGTCATTCTAAAAGAGTCAGCAATAAATGGCAGCTATACAGGCTGTGTGCCTCTAATGGAGGCAAGTGAGGTACTTAAAATCCTTTAGCTTCTTACTGCTGCAATTTGTCTCCAAAACTGCACCTCTTCCACAAAATACCTTCAGAAAATATTAGCTTCATCAGAACCATCATAAATCTATTTTAAATCCATAAAAATGAATTAGTTGAGCATTTGCAGGGCCTGACATTCCTTGTGGCAACAGTGATCTTCATGTTCATTCAACTCAATTATGCGAAATATATAAAGATACAATTTCAGAATCTGATGATAGTTGAAGCCTTTTGATATACATAAGTCATTAAACCACAAGATTACAACTCAAAGTGTGACCCAGTTGCTTGAATAATTTGTAATTTGTGGGGATGTTCAGAAATGCTAGAGGCTAAAAAAAACAAAAGCAAATATCATTTTCAAAAATTTTAAAGAAAAAAAAAATAGCATATGTAAACAGATGCGGAAGTTTGTCAGATAAAAAAAGCATCAGTCTATTACCGTAAATAGATTACTTTCTAAACTTTCTGACTTTAGCTTTTAAATTTAATACGTTTTTTGAAGTTCAAATGGTGGGGGAAATGTATGACAGCCTGACAACTTAAAAAAAACTGAAACTGCATGAATTTGATTTTCATTTCTTTCTCTGAATGTTTGTGTAGAACAGTTTTTGGTGGCACTGTAATGGACAGGTTACGGACCGACAGGGACTCCAGGTCTGACAGAAGACCGACACCTTGGCCACTGTTTCCTCACGATTTATTTGCTCTTCTGCAGAAGATAATAAAAACACACATCCGCTGTCTTCTGGCTCCCTCACAATGGAGTGATGTCCTTATATAATAATTCTACTCTATAACTATACAATAGAAGAATAAAGAAATATGCAATCATTTTTCATCACCAACTACAACAAGTAGATAGGAATGTGGAGAAAGTGGACAGAGGTCATATCCCAACTCCAATTTCTAACCCTACAGCTGGACAGAGATTTCAAGAGGAGTGACAAAAGCAAATGAGGTGGATTAGCAGAGCTTACCAACAACTGATGGTGTCCGGGACATTTTAGTGTGCAATATCCTCTCTGCTGCCTGAATTATTGTGTGTAAAGATAGTCATGTATGACAGTCATAAAATTATTATGAAGCAATAGTGTCATTATTTAAAAGACTGATATCAGATCCTTCCTGCTACACTACCATGACCCACTATGACTCTTTGAAGGAGCATGGATGATATGAGTTTTCATTTGTGATAATTAAATACATTTTTAATTAAATTAAGTTGAGTTATTCAAGCTAACACATTTGGTTGGTTGTCATAGACGTGACCGTTAGCCTAATCTCTGTACTGAGACATAAATCTTTAACATTCAATGACAAAGTTAGTTTTCATTTTTTCTGAAAAACTGAAAAGCACCAGCAAACATTTAATTTGTGGCCCTTGTCCTTAGAGATGAGCAGAGATATCAGCAGTTGATCCAACAAGATTGGTAGAAAAGAATATATGTTCAACTAAACACACTGTAAGAGCATAGGGTCAATATTGATTATCAATAATAAATGATTAAGAGCTTCAGGAAGAAAAAATAGCTTTTAATAGTGTTATTTTATTATAATATTGTTCTTGGGAAAAAAAAAAAAAAGATATTCTAAAACTGATGCTAGCATATCAAAGAGTTCATAAAAAACTGAAATAAGCAACTGGCCAAAAAATACTTTTGAGTGCATGAAAGGCCTGTTGTGACATTTTGTGGCCCCCATGTATTTGCAGGGAATTATAGGAAACACAACCAGACCCCCCCCCAGTGACACAAATACCAAATGCACCTTATTTTGCATTAGTACACATGGTTGGAAATGTCTTGGCACTACCACAGAACGACTTCAGCCTTACTTGTATTGGGGAACAGCCAATCAGCAACAAACAAAATGACTGGAGCTTCTGAACTGGCTGTCAGCTAATAGCATTGCAGCCAAATGCAAACTGCAGGGGTTTTTTTAAATATGCATTTTAGATACAAAAAACACAAGCAAATCCATAATTAGGTGGAATTTCTGCCAATATGTTAGAGTGATGTTCCACAGAACACTATGCAAATAGGTGAAGCCTTGAATACCAAACAGGTTTTGTCCACTCTACTGCTGGAGTGGAGAGTATAATTGTTGCTCCAAGCAACTATAACAGCTTTTTATAAAAACAAATATCCAACTCTGATCGGTCCAAAATAATACATGGACGTACCGTTACCTTTGACACGAGCAAGATACATTATGTCCTGCTGCTGAAAAGAGTGTTGATTTGTAGCTTTAAACTTTTTCAGCTCTTATTCTCTTTCTCAAAGTCAGAAGGTGCCAAATATTGTCCTTAAAGTCATGAAATTATTCTGCAATGGTGCCTGTTTATCCGCCCACAAAACCACACATTGTGACCGACTCACCTCCTTTTTTTTCCGTCGGTTGTTGAAGTCTTTATGGCTGACCTGTTGGATGTTACTGACCTGATAGCTCTGATCGGGTTTGATCTCTAATTTAAAAAATGTAACAGTTGTAAAATTGTGACGGTAGAATCAAGGTTGCAGTGTACTGGACGTTCACAGTAAAAGTCAAATGGAACGGGACATTTACAAAGATTAAGTCAGTCACTGCAACAATTCCATAATTATTGTTATTGTTATTGTATTATATCTTCTAGAGCATAACAGCATACATATGTTTGAATTTTATCTTAACAATTACACTGTCAGTTAACCAGGCATCAGGTTTGAGGATAATGATTAAATATAATTATCCCATATTTCCCAAAATACTTCTGTACATGATCATGTAGTTTCTCTAACACTTTTTTCCTTGGAATTTGCATGGCTCACCTTTATTGGAATGGAGATTTCTAAAACTGAAGTTTGCTTTTAATAAACACAATTTACATTAAAGCAAATGATCATCATCATCAGTAGTACATTTCACACAAAGAAAGCTGAAAGCTATTTGTCTCTAAAAGGATTCTAATTTCTGTTCTTTTATTGGAATCTTGCAATCCTGACAATCTGCTGTTCAGTTGTACTATTCATGCACATACATAATTACTCACATAATTATGCTATTGTTCCCATCTGCAGACAATGTCTGTTTATTGCTGTTGGGACTGCGACTGTAGAGTTGAACAAATACGAAAAGATAATTAGATAAATATCGTGCTTGAAAAACAAATATGCTAATATGCCGGTAAAGTTAATAAAGTCTTAATGTTGATTTGGTGACATATTCTAATGGCTGTGTCCATTATGAAGGTGTGACAGTGTTATCATTAGGCTGAGTCCCTAATTATATCCTTTTTTTCATAATTACATTTGCTCTTTAGTTACTCTGCATTACACAATGGGATTGCTAAGAAATGGCAGGATCAAGTGAAGTTTTTTCTTTAATAAGTTACTTAGATGTGGAGGAAAGCGGGTTTTAAAAGACTGCCGGTTATTTCTCTTCTTTGTTATTTTGTCATATGTTTTTTTCCATTATACAATTGACCCACGAACACCTGAAATCTGTCAGAACCGTTTACAACTTCATATTTTATTAGTTTAAACATCAAATATACCTTAAAATGCAATAAGACAGAAAGTGGAAACTGTCTTAGCAGTACCACAAAAGCCAGTATCTAAAGTCTTCCTTCTCTCCAAGTTAGGGGGAACAGCCAATCAGCACAGAGGAAAGTTCATGGCATTCCTGGGTTGGCTGCTTTGCAAAACCCAGCCAATAGTAAGCCAGAAAGCCTTGCATCTAAAATATTTAAACTTCTCAAGCTGCATTTCTTTCAAATGTTTTAGATAAGCTCTAGAGCAAAATTATTTAACAGGTAATTCAATAAATACTGAACTGTGAGTATGTGGTAGTCCACTGTATTCACCTTTTTGTACTGTTTCTATTAACTCAAGGGGATGGTACTGAGAAGAAGCAGGCAATGCTAAAGAATCATGCTTTGGTAGTGCAGACTTTCAACAACTCAACGAAAAGGCACAGAAAGTCAGTGTACTGGGCATTTCTTCCACAAAGGAGAAACATGGAGCTTAAAAATGCTGTATTCACTGTTGTTACGGCCCAGGGAACATAACAGCAGTCATACCTTCCTGTACTGACAAGTTTTCCATGGATTTTCATTCCATCTGCTTGTAAATCAGCCTCTCAACCAGTCCCAACGGCAAGCAAACAGGTGGCACTGAGACCACTTAATACCAGTCTGAAATGAAACCAAAGGCCAACACCTGGAGCTGCGTTGCCCAGGCGATGTAGCTTCACATGGTCGGTTACTAACTTGTTATTAGCTTTGTGCTGCTTCTTGTTTGTGAAATAAAATAGGAACAACACGTGTAACTCTTGTGTTTTTCCAACAATTAAGAATAGAGAGCAAATAGTCATCACCATCTTCCCTCAATGAGCCGATCGCACTGTATGTTTGACCCGTATCATGAATCATGTGTTAAAGCTAACACAGAAATTAAGTGATTTCCAGACAACCACCAGTACAACTGGCTCTAATTTGACTACATTACCAGCATCAAACCAAGTTTGTTCCACATGACTGATGTCTCCATCGTCATGAAGATTTCAGCAATCTGACTTTGATTGACACACTCAATTGCCCCCATTTAGTCAGGCAAAGTGGATCTTTGTCAGTAACCGCCTGAGAAAATTCAATCAGTTTTTCCTTCCCCCTCTTATTCAAAACAAACCAAACACGAAGTAACTAGGATAGAAATAACTTTTTTTTTATTATTCATTTCTAATTTAAATTGTGTGATGGATTCTGTCTGTTAATGTCTGTAAAATTTGCAGCTGGGGAAAATATTTCTTCCACTAAACCAGAAAGGATGTCTTTGCCTCAGCTAAACTGGATGTAGACAACAAGATTGTTTGAGCCTGTGTTATTCCCTGTGCAGTCAGTTTTGTCTGATTAGTGTCATTTAAAGTTCTTTTGTAAAGTCATCCTGTGTCGGTGCATGGCAGCGTTGTGGCAGCGTTGTGGCAGCAGATGTTGTGAATGTCCAGGTTTCAGATAAATGCCCTGCAGCCTCAACATTCCTGGCACTCTAAAAGATTGGCCGGATATTTACTCAGTTGTTTTATGATGTTTTGGCACCTTTGTCTCTCTTTTACCCCTCCTTGTGTTTTATAATTAAGGAATTTATTAGTCATTAAAATAAATGTAAGCTTACAGTGCCTATAAAAAATATTCACCCCGTTATAGGTTTTATCCTTTCACAAATGAATTATGATCAACAACTTTTGACTTTTTTGGCAAACGATTTTACACACACACACACACACACACACACACACACACACACACACACACCCCCACACACACACACACACACACACACACACACCCCCCCCCCACACACACACTCACACACACACACCCCAACACACACACACACACACACACACACACACACACACACACACAAACAAACAATTATTACTACAAAATATGATAAGTGAAAATATAGAGCATAAAATTGGAGCATAAAAATGGATAAATATTTAACTCATGTATTTGCTGCTGAATATACAAATGGCAGAGCAACAACTTACTGTTACAGAAAACATCATTTATCTGTGGCTATGCTAACTAGCCTTAGCATTAATATCAGGCTGCGCTAACTGCAGAATAGAAGAGAGCAGTGCTAAAACCCGCCTCCTGGCTCTGATTGGTTGTTTTTTAGTAAGCACTGGGAGAAGACAGAGGAACTCGATTTTTTTCACAAGTATCTATATATCTTACAATAGTGTCTCGACATAGTGACAGTTTTAATAAATTTATAAAAACTATATATTTTTTTATAAAAGTTACATACTGTAGTTTTAAAGTGACTGACCTGATTAAACAAAGTTCTAGTCAATCGGTGCTAGTAGTTTCATGTCTTCCATAGAGACATGGACTCCACCAGACTCCTGAACATTTGCTGTGTAATGTGATGTTGGCATTAGATCATTTAGGTAGTGAATTCTGTGAGGTGAAGTCTAGATGGATTTCATTTTTTCAATTAGATCAGAAATGGAAACACTTTGGCAACTGTAGTGTGTTATTGTCTCCAGCAATGCTGTTGCATATTGTTCTAAAGTAAAATCCATGTGGTCCTTCTGTAGACACACCGTCTTCACTAGTTTGCTTCCTTGCAACCCGGAGTAAGGAATGCACAGAGAAGGCAATACCTCACTGCAGCTATCAGTGATGGAATGAGGTTGATGCTCAGGACGCCAAGATGCAGCTGTGCAAGCCAAATGGTTATTACTGTTGGAGCATTCGTCTTTCATTCTGTGCTACACAATGTGAGGTACAGTTGTATGTGCAGGATATAAGATTTTTTTTTCCTTTTTTTTGCCTTTTCTCTGTTAAAATCATGCAGATTTTTTTTTTGACTAAATGTTTTCTTTATACTTAACTGTTAAACGACTTATGCTATAAGAGTGAAGACGCATCATGAGATCAAGCCTTTACTTCTAAGCCTTATGTTTAAAGTGCATAAAACCAAACATTTACTGATTGACCCTATATTACATATAGTTAAAAATACTTGTAAAGTTGCGTGACACTGTGTATTCTATTTTATTTTATACATTTTATCCTCTTTGCTATGGACTCGTGTGCGTCAGTGACCAAACCAATAAATAATAGGATTGATGAATGTTTTTCAACTGACAGGAATCATCAGAACAAACTATCTTCCTCCATTGTTTTGTGGTCAACAACAGATAAACTATAAAGATCTGCAATGGCAATGGAGAAAACCCATTGCCAGCAAAAGAAGAATGAACACTTTGAACCTTATCTGATTATTGCAGCCGCCCACTTTATAGTCAGACGAGACAAAAGCCGAGTTATTGCCAACATTGTCAATCTTTCAAGTGATTGACAATGTGATTCTGTGATTCACATGTGGCGGTTAGTTGACCTCCACATGTCATCTTATCTCCATATTTTCAGGCTCTAGTATACTTGTTGTAAACACCCAAAACAGTTCAATGTTAAACTTCATAGTCCAATGAATTTTCAATTTGATAGCTGGACATTGAGGAAGGTCTTAAAATACTCTAAGAGACTCAACAATTCAGCCCAATTACTTGTTTCCAATCAAATCATAGCTCTTGAGTATCATGTCAAGAGCTATGATTTGAGGTCAAAATGAAATAGCCAACAATTAGTGTAGTCTGCTATCCTACTACACATTGAAGGTTTAAGCAGTACAGCACATTGGGCAAACAAGCAAGTTCAAATGGAGCCACTGTGCAGCGGGTTCATCTAATTAACCGATTAATTAGTGCGCCTTAAGAAATACTCACTCATGCAGTCTAACTGTGGATTCAGGCAAAACTGTGGAACAGCAGATTAAATAAACATCATCATAAAGTCCAGAGTTAAGAGTGGCCACATTATCTGAAGAGGAAATAAGGACTTTAAACATTTATTGCTTTTGGTAACAATTAATAAGACGATCTGCAAGGCCATTTAAGCAAATACACAGAATGCATGGCCATGCTCCAGTCTCTGTACCAGAATATGAAAAGAGAAAATTCAATGACCTTTACGAATCATTAAAAAAACTCAATAGGTTCCATCCCCTACTGTCACCTGGAGCTTTGGAGAGGGAGACATTGCTATAATGCTGCTAAACTAAACTGTTTGACAGCTTGCAGGATAAACATTGATCTCCATCTTATCCAGACTCAGATAAGGGATCAATATAATTTTCCCCTTAAAGGATTTATTCCAAAGACATTTAAACCTGGTATTAAGCAGGGAAGTTCTCCTTATTGCTTTGTATTTTGCAGCCCAGATCAATAGATTGTAATCTAAGCGGCTGTTGTTAACAGCAACGTCCAGATTTATGATTGTTTCCAGCCCTTACTACAAGGAAACTAATCCTTTCTTATGGCAAAACCATCACATTCTTTCTTTTCCAAGTTTTTTCTCCATTAATGTTTAAAATTCTGGCCGTGTCTGAGATGCTGAGATGGCATCTGACCCCTCTAGTAGTACATCTGCTATGGCCTGTAGCCTAAAAGCCAAAAGCAATCAACACACCAAGTTAACCAGGATTATTTCATTTTGCTGAATTCTAGAAATGTTTAGTTATACCCAACTATAGCCGCCACAGGAATGTCCAGCTACAGCACAGTTAAATATGTCCCAGAGAAGGAAATGTTTTGCAAAGAAATGTGTCAAACCCAGAACAAAAGGAAACAATGTAATGGAGCTGAAGCTTGGAAGAGAGTCATTGTCAACAGTCAAATCATCCTGTCAAACCTTTGAGTATAACTTTGTACGGCAGATGTCTTCAGTCTTCCAACGACAAAATTGTTTCCGTTACTGTTTTTTCCTGAGCTTGAGGTGCAGAGCATTTGCTGCTGTTCTCATTTTAAATAGCTAGGTGTTGCCCCAGATGAAATCTGCATACCAACTGGTAGCAGAGGAAGAGTCTGTGTTCATTCCTCATGCAACTCTAACAGCAAACCGTGTTTTTTTGTTTTGTGTCATTTTTGAACATTTGTTAAAAATGTTCTCTCTGTGCTGATTCTTGTGAAACAAAGCTGAAGCAACAGAGTAGAACCCTGACAGACTGTGGGTGTTTAACTGGTGACAAACTATGGATTCAACACATTGGAATGACACACAACTTATAATAAATTTTGCAATGCTATGAGATATTTAGTGAATGATATAAATTATCATCCACCTACTACTTTCTGTCTTTACAGTTATTTTCACCAGTAATAACATCAAGTGACTCGTGTGTCGCAAAAAAAGTGTTTCCACCACAGTTTTGTGAATTATAAATATTTTGATACGACTGCAAAACTTCCTCATTCTTGCGCAAAAACTTTTCATTTGAAAATTTGACTTCTTTTTTTTTTAAGTGCTGTGTTTCATTTAGTTGTTTAATTTCAACTTGCACAATTCTGTGGTAATGGAAATCCAGCTAACTGTGTTTTTTGGACTGCAGGAGGAAGGAAAGAACTCACATATAGAACATGCAAACCTGCAGAAAGACACCAGGCTGGGATTCAAACCCATAACCTTATTGGTGGAATGCACTAATAAGGTGGTTCATTATGTACGTCACAGCCAAATGTTGGGTAAAATCACATCCAACTGTTTAAAATTTCAAAGTCCACGACTCTAGCAAGCACTCATTTCTCAGTAGTCCAGGGTCCAGACCCTCTGGACGAAGAGAAACGTAGAACAAAAAAAAAACAAAAAAAAAAACTGGTTTCTACCTGGTTACTTTTTTCCAAAATTTGCACTTTCTAGTGCATAGAGACAAGAAAAACAAAACAAAAATAAAGACAACTAAAAATATTGGTCAAATCAAAGAGTGTTTGGGTCAACTGTTTGTGATTTTCCTAAAGGGCTGATGGTGAAATTGTTGTGGGATTTTCAACGTATGGCGAACGTCAGAGCAGGAAAGCAGCACACCTTTAATGTAGCCAGAGTTGTTTCCACGCTGAATGAAAAGCTGCTCTCCATACCGTCTGGGCTGTTCTGCCACACAATTGCTTTAATTGTTTGTTGGCAGTTCTAATCGATAAAAGGATTATTGGCACTGACAACACATGAGTACATATCAGAGTGTAATCAGTGTCATAACTGCTTGAGTGCAACAATACATTGTGTTTAATATCCTTGGACTGCTATGCAGCCAGCGGAGGCCTAAAGCAATTAAAGGCAGAATCAATGCCCTAAGTCAAAACACTGTGACAGCTCTATTATCCCTGGATATAGAAAGGCCTAGTGGATTTCCATCCCCACACTTCTCTCTCATCCTGTTGCATGCATACATATTCTCCATTATCAAGTTCTGAATATCTGCAGTGTGTGCGTCTCAGAGCCTTTCATATTTCCAGCTGGTATTTCTTTCTCAAAGATTCCTGCCGTGTTTTGATCCGCCAAAAATCCTTTCTTCTATTTTTCATACTTCTCACTTCATTACTTACCATTCCTCGTCGTGTCACCCCTTCTGCCACCGTCATCACTCTTTTTGCTGCTAAAATCCTCCCCATCACTGTCAGCTGTACATCAGCCATGACAGCATTTTCATTTAATCACACTTTTTTAACGTGTTCAGGCACTTTTATTTCTCTCAGGTGTCGGAGGTAAAATGACTATGGCTGCGCCTGTTCATTTTGACAAAAAAAAAAACTACTTTGCTCTGTTAAACTATTGTGGCAGCAGTAAGATTTAAATAATCCCCTGTGGTTTAGAAAAATAGCGGCGACAACAAAGAGAGCCGAGCAAAGAATGAACTGGTGATGATATGCGACAGTTTCATCATTTGTTCTGTCTGTAATGTCCTCTTCAAGTGGATACCAATATTTTCACACCGGGATCAGTTTTTCTAACAGAATGTTATTAAAGCAGCTATTACAAGTCTGTAAAACCTCAAAAAAGTGGCACTAATGACTATTCCTTTTTAAATTTCTGCCTGTAAAAATGTCCTTCATCCAGCGAATTAATGAGACATCCATCCCTTCAGGCCAGAGCAGCTGAAAGCTCTGCTGCCTTTCAGCAAGAAGGTCCTGGGTTTGAATCCCGACCTAGAAGACTGAGCCAAACTTCTTCCACAGTGTAAGGGAGTGAAAAAGTCAAACCAGAAACCACAAATCTCCACTAGTATCGATTCATTAAACACCCTCTAATCATAATGATTGGATGCAGGAATCATCATCCGATGCCACCTTCATCTTTTACCAGATTTAAATATCTTCTGTCTGTGCTGCTGATTCCACATGACATATTGCCTAAATAATCACAGATGTCGACTGACTACAGCCAGTAGACAACTCTGCCAAGGCCAAAGGTGGCCATCAGCCATGTTTGTTCAGCAAAGGCCAGCAATGGACCCAATATGACATAGCAATGGTCAGAGGTGTTTGATCGCAGTCTTTTCACTGTGTTGTATTACTCTAATAATAGAAGTTGAGGATACTTTTGCAAGACATCATATACAGACTGCCGTGAAGATGTGCAATTGCGCTTTGATTTAGAAATTTAGAAACAATTGCCAGAAGTTGTACATCGGAGTGACTTTTAACCGATGATCCACTGTGTGAATCTGTCTACAATGGCAGGAGACACGCTTGTCAGATTCACCTGAGCTAATTTGTCTCAACAGCTCCTCAACACACTGCAGCATCTCAACTATTGTTGAGCTTAATGCTTGTGACGGGTAGATCTGACTGATGAAGATGATGCCTGAGGAAGTTGTACTTTAAGCGCAAGTCCTCACATGTGTTTTGTCACTTGGCTGTCACTTGGATGTCACTTGGCTGTCACAGGGCTCCTTTGGTAAAAAAAAAGAAAAAAAAAACCCCAGCACATCCTGTGGCCTGCAGGCTTTACAAGCGCAGGCCTCATAATTGACAAGCATCTTGATTCACACATTCAAGTTGTTTTCTGGATTAAACATTTAATGTGATGTATTCTTACAAATTAAAGTGAAAGTGAACCCCACAGGTAAATAATAGGTTTTGTAAAAAAAAAACTAAACAAAAAAACAACAAACAAACAAACAAACAAACAAATATATATATATATATATATATATATATATATATATATATATATATATATATATATATATATATATATATATATATATATATAAAAAATTCCCTTCTCACCCACCGCGGGTGGTTGTTATCCTCTGAGCTCGGGTCCTCTACCAGAGGCCTGGGAGCTTGAGGGTCCTGCGCAGTATCTTGGCTGTGCCAAGGACTGCACATTTCTGGACTGAGATGTCTGATGTTGTTCCTGGGATCTGTTGTAGCCACTGCTCCAATTTGGGGGTGACTGCCCCGAGGGCCCCGATGACCACAGGCACCACTGTGGTTTTCACCTTCCAGGCCCTCTCCAGTTCCTCCCTAAGGCCCTGGTATTTCTCCAGTTTCTCGTGCTCCTTTTTCCTGATGTTGCAATCGCTTGGTATTGCTACATCTACCACAACGGCTTTCCTCTGTTGTTTGTCCACTACGACAATGTCTGGTTGGTTCGCCATTACCATTCTGTCTGTCTGGATCTGGAAGTCCCACAGGATCTTAGCTCTGGCATTCTCCACCACCTTTGGGGGTGTTTCCCACTGATCTTGGGGTTTCCAGTCCATATTCTGCACAGATGTTTCTGTACACTATGCCTGCCACTTGGTTATGTCGTTCCATGTACGCTTTTCCTGCCAGTATCTTGCACCCTGCTGTTATGTGCTGGACTGTCTCAGGGGGCCTCCTTGCACAACCTACACCTTGGGTCTTGTCTGGTGTGGTAGATCTGGGCCTCTATTGCTCTGGTGTTTAGGGCCTGTTCCTGGGCGGCCATGATGAGGGCCTCTGTGCTGTCCTTGAGTCCAGCTTTTTCCAGCCATTGGTAGGATTTACTGATATCAGCCACTTGGGTTATTTGCTTGTGGTACATCCCATGTAGGGGCTTGTCCTCCCATGATGGTATCTCTGGCACCTCAACCTCCGTTCCCTGTTGTCTGAGACATTCACTGAGCACATTGTCTGTTGAGGCTTTGTCCCTGATGTATTTATGGATCTTAGTTGTTTCGTCCTGGACAGTGGTGCTCACACTCACTAGTCCTCTGCCTCCTTCCTTGCGGCTCGTGTACAGTCTCAGGGTGCTGGATTTGGGATGGAACCCTCCATGCATTGTTAGTAGCTTTCTAGTCTTAATATCTGTGGCTTTTATCTCCTCCTTTGGCCAGCTAATTATTCCAGCAGGGTATCTGATTACTGGCAGGGCGTAGCTGTTTATCGCACGGATTTTGTTCTTGCCATTGAGCTGGCTTCTCAGGACTTGCCTTATTCGCTGGAGGTATTTAGCTGTGGCTCCTTTCCTTGTGACCTCATCGAGGTTGCCATTTGCTTGTGGTATACCTAGGTACTTGTAATTGTCCTCTATGTCTGCTATTGTTCCTTCTGGGAGTGAGACCCCTTCTGTGCGGATCACCTTCCCCCTCTTTGTTATCAGCCGACCACACTTCTCTAGTCCGAATGACATCCCAATGTCCGTGCTGTAGATCCTGGTGGTATGGATCAGTGAGTCGATGTCTCGCTCACTCTTGGCGTACAGCTTGATGTCATCCATGTAGAGAAGGTGGCTGATGTTGGCCCCATTTTTGAGTCGGTATCCGTAGCCAGTCTTGTTGATATATATAAATATAAATATATATATATATATAAATATATATATATATATATATATATATTTATATATTTTTTAAAACAGATTAGTTATCAAACCAGATTACAAAGTTGACAGTGGTGGAGTATTTTGGTTGGAGTTTAACACGTGTAATTTAAATTGGTTCTTATCACCCAATAAGTTTGTCACACAGTGTGTGACAAACAGTGCAATCTATTAGTCACTTTCGAAACAGCAACTTTTTCAAATTCAGTGCAAATTTTTTTCACAATGTATATTGTAGCATAAATACCGTAAAGAAAATGCAGCGAGGACCACCAAAATACCTAGGCACAGATTTACGATTGTCCTTCCCACACTGTTGGCTGAAATTTGTAAAGCAGGATTCTAATGTCTGTGGTAGCAATATGACAATTCTGTGTATTAAATAAGATGAAGGTATTTTTGGTGTTTAAACTATCAAGATAAGAAACTGATAAGCCTTATTAGAGGAGGTCTAAAGTATTCACAATTGTCAGGTATTCGCCGCAACCACCACTTTATGTCCTTTCTGCACAATGTTAGTATCCAAAAAAAAAGATAATGAATACTAAATATCTTCTCTTTCTTAACCAAATGTTCATGTTAATCTGGTCAATGTTGCCGACTCAAAACAATGTAACTGGAAAAGAGACACTGTTTTCTCAGCCAAACAACATCACTGATGCAACTCAGAGATTGTTAGATTGAGGCTGCCAGCTGTATCAATGACCTGCCCGTCTCAGTCAGATGGACCACTGGGATCATTTCCAACAACTACACCACCTGGACAACTACATGAATATGCAGTCGGATGCACAGTACAGCTGATCAGGTGGATCGAGACAACTGGCAACTCCAGAACTACAGTATGTGGTCATATAAATGTCATTTACCTGCAGACATTTTCATGACCACTGACAAAATGTGGATGTTTTATCTAGTAATTGAGTAGCTTTCAATACTATTAAATTCTGCATTTATACTCTCTTCACAGTGTCACTATTGACTTGTGGTATTTAATCTTCATTCAGTACTCCACTGTCTACAACGCTGGCTCTGAACAATATGCTTGTCATCTGTCACTTTAAAGACTATCAAAGATGACAGAAAGGATGTACTAAATATTACATTTAAAGTTTTGTGTATATATATAAATTTAACTGATTATTTATTTAAAAGTCCATACATTCCAGTTGGGCAGCCAAGCCTCCAGCACAAAAAATAATATTAAGTCAATATTCTGTTCTGATGAGACTTCTCAGAATTGCAGTAGCTTTTGAAAATAACAACCTTTAATTACGTTCTCTTCTCATTAAGTCTACATGACTGTAATCCATTCATCCATTCATCTATTTTCTTACACCCTTGTTCCTAGTGGGGCCGGGAGGTGCTGGTTCCTATCTCCAGCTAATGTTCCGGGTGAGAGGCGGGCTCACCCTGAACAGGTCACCAGTCTGTCACAATGACTGTAATAAAAAAGCTTTTTTATTGGCCTGCTGTAATGTTAATATTTTCTTAGCTGTAAGCAGAAAATTGGCATAATTAAGAGAAAAAAAGACTTGAACATGTCAGTCTGTGTGGAATTAATCTATATAATATATCTATATAATATTTCACTAAAATAAATGATGTTTTTCTTACAGACTCATTTGTTGAATGAGTCTGTAATTAAGACATTTGTGTGTGGTTGATTATTTCTTTGTGATGATTCTTTTTGGTGATAAATGTACTGTTTTAAAGTCTAGTTATTACAATCCTGTGGGACATTTATAGGGAGCTCCATATTTGTGAGTTTAGACATGAAAAAGTTTTCAAATCTTCGATTCCAAAGCCAATTAGCTTATTCTGCTTATTGAATTGGATCATTAAAGTCTAAAGAAATAAGTTTTTTCAATGAGGAGATGTAATAATTTCTTCATTTTCTGTCATGAAGAAATTCATTCTAAGGTTATGAAACAGTACAGAAACGAAGATTCAACATTATTATGTTTCCACTAACAGCTTATTCTTACATACCATTCTTTTAATACTGGCATAAAGCTGCTAATGTCTGCTTTATGCCTCTCTTCCTACTACAAAAATAAAAGCATTCTAGTTCTGTTTGCATTTTGTCAACAAAATATAAACAGAACAAAACCTTTATAACAAACATTTTCGACTAAATATAAATCAATACAAAAAATATTCTAATTTCTGAGGCTGGCACATAATTATCTTTATTCAACTGAAGGTGGGTGAGTAAAGAGACTCTGAGGCTTTAGAGAAATTTATTGTAATGGCCAATAAAAGTCCACTACACTAGATCTAAACTCCTCTGGGAGACTATTATGGGCCATGAGGCCTGTAAGTTGAAACAAATCTCCCTCAATTGCTCCTCTTGTAATAAGACACCAGCGATCTCCAGAATAAACATAAGAGCATACAGTCGTAGCTTTTTCTCAAAAATCGTCATAGCTGCTGCGTTATTTGCAAATCAATTCTTCTGTTTTACTAGAAACTACACAACTTCAGTTATCTAGTGAGTACACCAGCATCATTTTTAGAATTATGCTGGCATAGATATGATTATAAAAAAAAAATCAGCAGCAATTTAAGCTAAGAACAAAAATTGCAATGAAGGTCAAAATGTGTAATTTAAACAAAAATCTCCTAGGCAGTTTGTCACAATATTTATAAGTGGATTAAGTTTACATTTAGTTTTGTAAAAGTGAATTTACAGGAATTTATCGACAAAATTTATTGACAAAAAAAGATACATTTTGTTGTGTAAGATTAGATTATGTCCAATATAACTGCTTATAACTGCCCATTGTAATAGTTTCAACTCCAAAAATATCTCAGTACGCATTAATAAATACAGGAATTTTTTTCTTGGGACTACTAGCCTCCTGGATCGGGTGCTGTGAATCAACAGCCAGTAGCGCATCATGTAGTACTGCAGGTGTTTAAGCTGCATTTTATTTCAAGTATTTTATATAAACTCTTGGAACAGAAAAATTTTCCTTAAACAATTTGAAGTAATCTGCAGAAAAAATCAGTGAATACTGAGTAGGCAGGGATCCTCTGTACTGCTAAAAAATACTGGTGGGTAGATCAATTCCAAATATAACATCGCTAACATCAGCAATAACATTGCTACCTAGTCGGTATCAGTATCAGTCGGATACCTTAGTTCCAGATTTGTTCTTGCAATTATATTTCATCTTTCCAATGTAGTTTCCGATCTCTTCCTCAAAAAGATTTTGAATACATTTTCATTTAAATTCTAATTTTTTATTTAAAATACAAAAGCACAGAAATTATTTTATTTTTCTGTTGTTTCTGTGTATCATGTTAGTATAATGTACTTAGTAATTACTTTGTAGACACCTATAAACTTTGGCCAAATCCTTTCCTAGGTTTTAACAAAATAATTCAGAGGAAAAGCCACAAAAGTATCAATATTAGTATTGGAATCACAGTCAGTATTAGTATCTGTATTGGTATCTGTATCAGGAATGGCGATAATGGCCCCCATATTTATTGATATCAGATTGATACTAAAATATGCATAATCAACCATCTCTACCAAAAAAAGACTTTTTCTTTAGGGAGTACGAATCATTTAGAACATCTCATTTTAAAATGAAGAAACAAAATTGAGGATAGTTTAAAAGTATTTGAACCCACATTAATATGTCTGTATTGAACCAAAGATTGTTCAAGTTAGGGCTATAGAAGTTAACTCCAACAAGTAACATACTGTTCATAAGTGTGCCACAGAACACCAAGCAATCTTTTGTAAAAGAGATAAAATAGCTGATGTTGACATCTGTGAAAAGCTCGTGAAAGTTTGCTTGAAAGGTGAAAGGTTAAAAGAATCAAATGAAAATATGGACATTTGATGTCCACACGTATACAAGATGGACTGGGATAACCCAGCCTCACTTAAATTCATTTCACATTTCATCTTCTCACAGTGTCAGGTGAAGTGTGAGTAGATGTGCTCATTCAAAGATTTAACTATAAAATAAAGCCTTTTTAACATGAGCCTCCATCATGTTAATAATCTGTCTGAACTGTAATCGAAACAAACTTTCTAAATCGATTTGTAATGTATTTCGCTGCCTGTGTGGAGAACCTGTCTTGAAATAACAGAATATCCTGAGTTCTTTCTGATCTAATTCTGCAATCTGTCAAAGCTGAAGAGCTATCATAAAACATGCCAACCCAAACCACATTACTGACCTATCAGAGGGAACAGCTTCAACTGATATAGGAGGTTTTTTTCGCTCACAAAAGACATAATTTTAGGATACCTAAGGAAATCCCTCAAGTATGTCTTCTAGCATTCAACTCATAAAAACACATAAAGGAATCTGGGAGGAATCAATATGTAATCACACCAGAAGCATTTGGAGAATAGCAGATATATTGTTCAGTTTGTCTGTGTTGTCATTCTTGTATCCATTCATACATCAAACCGCATAACCTCGCAGACAGCAAGGAAAATTAAAAACACAGAAAATGTTGGCAATCAAGTTCTATCAAATACAATTTGATATACATGAATACGGTAAAAAAAATAAAAAAAAAAAAAATTTCTTTGTTTAACATCTGATATTAACATCTGATGGTATAAAATGCTTTAAAAGTAGATTATTAAATTAGAAATATACTTAAATTGCAATTAGGGAAAAGACAACCATGCCCTCTCAGACGGTGGTAATAAATAAATGGAGACTTAGCAATACTTCCAACAACAGGGCAACTCGTGTTTTCACCATCAAAGTCCTATTTTGAAGTGAAGACATCTTAAAGAACTGTGATTCAATTTGAAAAGTCTTCCTCTCTGCGTGACAACCCCAGTTGGAGCGCCAAATGGATTCAGTTTCCTTTTTAGTGACAGTGGAACAGAGGGGTCAGGAGGATCAGTGACAGCAGAGGTTTCACTGATTGAATTATCTGTGGCTGCCGTTAGAAAAAGTCACGAGATTCTCGGCCCATCCACCCCCACCTCACTGAACCCAAAAGCAATAAAGACAGTTTACTGTTGGTGGCCATGTATCTGTGTCACTGAATCATCCACCCCTGTGCACGATAAGAGCAAATGTAATATGATGCTTCAGATGAATGCAGAGTCATTGTGAAATCTACAAGAACAAGGTGATATTGTGTACTCCTCGTTTTCCACGAGTAGGATAGAAAACCCGCTTTAAAAAAAACATTGTCTTTTATATTACAGTAAAAAATGATAAGAATAAGATAGATGGCCCAGGTGGAGGTTGAAAAGAAATGTAAATGTTAGGCGCTGACACACAGTGGAATAAATAGAGGCGCCAACTGTGGATCTATTTTCAAAGTTATTCTCACTGCCATATCAGCAGTAAAATTTAAACCACAGCCTATGCATGCAGCGGAATGTTTGGGTATATAAGCTGATTTCTACAGTGGTTCAGTCACAGGCAACCCTAACACCTTCATCATTACCCATGTATTATAATCTGTCACCGCTATCAAACAGTAAGAATAAACCGCCTCCCTAATCCAGGTTTAATTTCCTATCCCTCTGTGGCGTGTGCGAGTCCTCTTCAGTCCCATCGCTGGTCATTATCAGCTCCTGATTGCACAACCCAAAGAATATGGTGGATTAAGGCAAAGCTGTCAGTAAATATATTGGCTGCTATGAATGTCTAGTGAGCGTGAGCACAGCGGTGATGGATATTCGCACTGCAGATACTCATGAATAGGCTATATGTGCAAACATATTTATATAAAGGGTAGAAAGAGGGAAGGAAGACATCTGGTGTTTTTAAAATACATTGTCTCTGAAAATGTTGAAGATAGTGTTCTTACCACAACAGTACTGGACTAGCATGTAATACAGTTTTAAAATATGGTATAGCCTTACTTTAGAGTCACAAAACAAAAAGGTCACAGAAATTTTAAATCATGGTGAAAGCTACAGCTTTAACTTTCTGTGCTAACAAGCCAGAAATGGTTGTGCTTTTCTGTAGAAGCACACTAGCTGTTTGCTATTTTACATATTTTGTGCATGTAAAATTCAAAAACAGGCTAAAAAAAAAAAATAAATGTCTGCAATGGCTTAAAAAACAAACAAAAAATAGCTGGAGTCTTGTAACAGGATAAGCTAAGCCAGCTAATTAGCTACATAACATCAGGAAAAGCAGAAAAAAACAAACAAACGATTTGAGCAGGACGTGTAATTACTTCGGTGTTGGTATTTTCACTTGAAATGTTATTTATGTGTCTCATCACTGTGTGTATAATATTCTATTAAAAACAGAAGAATCAAGTAAGAACTCATGAACCTTAAACTAAAGGTGATTCTCAGTACTTATTGCTGCACTGTGGTATTTTTATTCATACCTTCTTATCACCATAATCCCGTACCGACCCATTCCAACTCCAAAGCAAACAGAACTGGGAGAGTTTATGTGCTCTTGTTTGTAATTCCTGGTCGATGCATTCAGCACTGCTTCAGCTCATCTTTTTTAAATTTAGGTCACCATTTTTTTTACCAAGCGACATTTAGCATTGAGCAGGATTTTCTGGAATTTCAATGTAGGTTATGTAATCCAATGCATCAACTAAGCATGCGACCACTAACTCAGCAGTGGTGCGCTGGAAGATTCCTCAGAGAGTATGAACTTTTTCCTACTTGGGGAACTTGAACTGAGTGCAGATCTCTATGCCGACATTCAATGTCTCTCTTCTTGCTGTAAATCCACCAAGGTACATTTCCCCCTTCCAGGACTGGATGTAATTGTAAGCGTTGAGTTTTGCCACGTAGCCGAGCTGTAATACTCACACACAAATGGAAACCTAGTTTAAATGGAATCAAAGAACAGCCTAATTCATAAGTAGAATTTCCTTTCAGTTGTCATGTTGAAAACACTCAGCACTGTAAAGCAACAGGAAGGTAAAAATGACTGGGGGATAATTGGAAATAACTCGTGGGTTTATTTTTTGTGTAATTGTCCATAAGCTGTGTATGGTCACTAAAAAAGCTAACCACTATTAACTCTAGTTTTCTCCTGTTGCTGAGGAGGAATTGACTGCTTGCTTTAGTGGCGCAGTTACTCTCTTCTATCTGTATTCAGAAATCTGGCCAATACCCAGAGCTGTCGGGTTCCTTAGAACGGACTAAATGAGAATCTTGTTTTGTATGCACAAAGAAATCCAATCAGGGTATTTCCCCAGAGCCTCAGTATGTCCCTGTTGCACAAGACACGGTTCCTTCACTTCCTCCCTGCACTGTTTCCCTGCTCCACCGTATAGGAATGGACGCGTCCCAGCCTCCTAACATCTGAGCATCTTTAAAGAAAAAGAGGTGGAAAAAGGTGACAGATCGCAGATATATATATATCACTGCTATATCTAGAGATATAGCAGTGATATATATATATATATATATATCTTCGATATATATATCACAGATATATATATCGCAGATATATATCTGTGATATACATTACAGATATATATATATCTGTGATATATATCACATAGTTATCTCATAACTCATAACTCCTGAGTTATGAGTTATGAGATAACTCAGGAGATAGCTTGTGGAACTTTAGAAATGTTTTTCCACAACAGATTTTATGGTGCCATAATGTAATCAGTGACTGAAAACCAGTTCCTGTCACACAACACAGCCAGAGTTTATGAGGTAAGAACAAAAAAACAAAAAACATAGCACTACTTTTGCTCTACCAGTGTGGATTTCATTCAACAAACATTTTCATTATAAATCTTTATTGTTCCTCAACTGAGAAAAAGTTTCTTTCTGGCCACCAAGTTGATTTCTGTGTCTTCCACCAGACACAGAGCATCTATAACGCAGTGTGTATAGAAGTTGTGTTTTGTCAGTATGTTGGAACAGAGACATTTTCATCAAACTTAAATATCTATTTAAATAAAAACTGATCAAAAATAATTATTTAAACCACATTCTCTTGTTCTGCCCAGAGAAAAATAAAAGCATGAAACTTGGGGAAAGCGATAGAAATATATTTAAAAACAAAAATCATTTCACAGTACATTCTCTTTGCAATTAGTGTTTTTAGTCTTGGGAACTTGGATTAAACGCAGGCTGCAGGTGTAGGAGAGCTGACTGATGGATCTGTTCCTGTCTTACTCCTGGCACCTGAACAGGAAGCCATGTTCCTCACACACACTCTGGAAGAAGAAATGTCCACTGGAATGAGTTTTACATGTGTTTGTTATCTGGAATGTTCTCCATTTTCCAAAACGATGGACAATGGAGAATAATAATAAAAATGAATATTTGCTTTTATGCATGCCAGGGGATGAACTTAGTTTATAGTAAGTAAATGTGAAGTCAAAAACTTATAACACCAAGTACTTAATTGTCTTTCAACTTTGATGTACAAAAGCTAAGGTAGTTATTTGACTAAACTGTATAATAAGTTGAACAACTGAAGGTTGATCAGCGCCTGCATCCAGAGGAGCAGTGGTATGTCCTCGGTTTGCTTGAAGCACCAAAACAGAAAATTAAGTCCACAACATGCCACACCAAATCAATGAAAGATGATGGCAAACAGGAGCTTCCAGAACTGCAGGATTAGTTTCACTTTGCAATGTGAAGAATTTCTGGGTTTTCAGTGACCAACGAGAAGAAAAGATATATTTTTTGTTTGGCTGGCTTTTAAAAAGCACAACCAGAACCTAAAGGAAAAACCACAGAAATCTTTACAATCATTCGCTTCTTTATTTCATCAATGAAATAAGTTATATGTGTTCTGCAAAGCCTTTCATTTCACCTCAATTAAACCTTTTCATTCCAGAATAGGAGTCAACTGTCAGTGGTGTTTCGATCAAAATGAATAGGCACTTTGTGAAGGATTGTAAATGCTACAGACTTAACATATGTGAAAAGAAAGAAGTGCCCACTGTTTCCTACTGTAAGACCGTCTAACAAACCATGACATGATCGCTCCGCCTTGTTTACCATCTATAGATTCATTCACAGTCGATGGGTCAGTAGATTAAATCCTGTGATTCTTTGAGCCTTTGAACCTTTAAGCAGGACAAAAACAAAAATAAGAACATTATTTTGTTTTGTTTGTGTTGGTCATTAAGTGCATCAAATAGCAGCATGTTCATCTTTTGAGGATAGATAAATCTGATAAAAGTTTGTTTTGATCCGGGGATAATCCCATAATTCCTTTATTTACTGCTGGATTAAAAACCATTACCTGTATCAAAGAACAAGCAGCACGCTTCGTTCTCTCACAATCGGCTTTTGTTGTTTGATTGTTTACACAGATGCGTCTTTGGAAATAGAATAAAACAGAATAAGGATTTAAAGGATCAGACTCCAAGGAAAACGGGCAATGTGAATCGACCAATTAAATCAGCACGCAGCAGAAAAACTGATTCCTGATTCTTTCAAAGTGTTCATAAAACAAATCATTACCTATGACTCATGAAGCATCAGACAGAGGTTCAGTTGGACTCGTGTCACACTGAGATTGCTCTTGTTGTCTCACACTGCGATCAAGCAATAGATAAAAAAACATGAAACCATGTGCATGCAAGACCATAATCTGTCTGAATATGAAGGCACACATTTCTGTTTTATGTATGTGCAGATAAATATTCCATTTCCTCCTATCAACAACTTGATGAAAGCTCAGATTAGAGTGCAATACTGAATAAAAAGACAAAATAGTTTACAATCTGAGAAACCAGAACATTTTATGTTTTATACACAGAGCATAGAGATATTTTCCTTGTTCAATAACAACCTGCTAAATAATCCACTAGTCGTGTCTTAGAAAGCATGTTGGCACCAGTGTGAGCCTGGAGAGCAGACGAAGCAAACCATTTTTACACAGTTATCAGCCTCAGACTGTTGGACGTAGAACTTCCTCCACCTCCATCCACTCAGCCTCCATCAGCTGTCAGTCTGACAGTCAACAGGAATCCTGAACTAAGTCTCTTCAGGCTTAGCTCAGGCTCTGACTTTCGCTTTACCCTGAAAGTAAACACGGCTCGGTTAGTTTGATGTGGGGAATCCAGCGGACCACACTGGGGGTCTGAGCAGCAGCTGCTTCGCAGACAAACACCTTCAGTCTCTGGATGCTGCAAAACTGGTGGAGAAATACCTGAAATGACCTGCAGCTGCAACTGCAGTGAGTTCTACTAAAACACTGAATACTACTAACAAGCCACACCTTTCAGATTTTTGTTTGCAACAAAAATGTCAGACTTATATATCCCATGGTTCCTTCACTGATTTCTGTCTTGGATTTAAGCATAAGTTTGAGGAAAAAAACAAATATATCAGTACAAAAAGTTTATTCATTATTATCTCTCTCTACTGTCATCTCTTTACTCTTCTGTCCATCGTGTCCTTTCTTCATTCTATCCTTCTCTTTATCCCTTTTTTATTTTATTTTCCTCCTTCCCTCCTTCCCTCCTTTGTGTCCCTCAAAATATATTTTCTGTACTGACTTAACTCTGCTCTTCCTTCCATTTGTTTCTTCCTTCCTCCCTCATTTTTCCCTTCTCCATGTTCTTTTTCATTTCCTTCCTTCGCATATCTTTTCTTCTTTTTTTACACGGGTCATTCCTTCTTTGCTTACTTCCCAGTGACCTTTTCTTTCCTTCCTTTCGAGTGTTCTTTTGTCCTTTCATTCATTGTTGTACAACTTGTCTTGTTTTCATCTATCCTACTTTGTCATTCTTCAATTTAAATGTACTTTTTTACTATTTTCCATCCTTGTTTCTTTCTTTTCTTCTATTACATTTTTTTTAATTGAACACAAGCAAGGATCCTGGAAAGTAACAGACTTAACTTTCCAGTTCTGCTGTACTGTACTGTTTTCATATTTCTATTATAATAATTATTCATCTATATGTTGCATCTTCCACCTCAGTCAGGGAGTCTTGTGCTTCAGTAAGTTTGCCTTCTGCCGTTACAGTGGAACCTCTGGAGATGATGACGGAGAAAAGAAGAAAACTTTTGAACAACCCTGAAAATCCTCTTCCTTTCCCTTTAGGATTAACAATGTTGAAATGAGTCTAATTGATTTTCATAAACTGAAGTGAAGTGAGAAGTCGGCTCTCTGACCAGCGGCTGCAGCCTAGTCTGACAGAGTGCTTCACCTTCACACACCAACCAGCTGCTTCCTGTGGAGACAATCTGGTCATTACAACCAACACAGATGTTCCAGATGTGTCCCTGCATGGTGCGGCTGGTCAGAGCCGGTTCTGGGCCCGGGCACGGTCGGACCTGGTGACTTCAGCAGCAGCAAGGAGAACCTGAGGAGAGCCTCGTTGCTGTAAAGAGACGAGAGGCTAAATGGATGGTTTGTATTCGCACAACAGGCCTCAACTCCAGCTGCAAGGCCTGGAGAAAACTATTTTTCTTATTTTTTTTTTTATTTTTTTCCTAGAAAAAAAAAAAAAAAAACAAAACTCTCTGGGTTCTTGCAGCCCTGTCTTATCATACCCCAGGTCAGCTAAGTCTGTCTTTCAGGCCGGGAGCAGTACAGCCATTCATGCACTCCGGGGTGTGTTTGAGGAACGAAACACACCATGAATCTGTAAACTGCACCCATCTGTGTTCCGGCGTCGTCTCTGTTGATTTGAACCTCTGCCTGATCCGCCTTTGAAATTCATACTGTCGAGGTGTAGCCTCTCTGAAACCCCACGTATGCAAAGATGTTCCTTTTTTTCCCCCAGTCACAGAGGAGATGCAATCGATTCTAAACTGTTTTTATTTGTATGAATTTATTCTGAGGCTAGGAAGTACTGCTAAATTAGTTATAAAAATGTTGAACGAGTCTGCATGGGAGGATCAGAGCAGGTACAGACGGTTACCTATGCAGATAGTGGGCAGTATAATCCACACATAATCCCACACCAAACAGAATTAGAGGCGGATAGCAAGGCATGGATTCACCCAGTAACTGATCTTACTGCACACAGCAGCATCCTGATGAGATGGATAAAGAGGATTCAAGGCCACCTCCTCTGAACACAAATGGTTTAAAACCAAAGGGAAATGAGCTGGTTAAAGTTGTTTCTAACAGCTTAACAAATAGCAATAAGGCGTCAGGTCAGACATGTGCTTCAGGATCTAAATAGTGTTTCACCAAACCTAAAAGTCTAATTAAATCGAGCGGACCCTCGACTAGTTCTGTTTGGGGTTCACAGAATCAAACATTTGTGTGGAACATGACTTGAAATTATTAGCAAAAAAAAATCCACTTATTTGCAGAAATATTTTATAGAGTACATCCAAAAGTATATGAAAGAAAATTCCGCTTGTAAGAATGACATATCCCATGACCTGCTAGTGGTTGGCATAGCACTTTAGTATTAGTGTTTGTTAAATTCAAATAAAAATAAAAAAATGCTTTCCTGATTCCAATAAGAAATTAATGTTGTTTCAACTCATATTAATTCAGATTCTTCAGATAGTTATTATAGACAGACTGCGTGAATTTAAAGAAGCTTCTGACTGAAGACACTGTAGCTTCCACTAAATACCGTGTTGTGTAGCACTTTAGTTTTATCAGAACTAATGTTTTTGATTAATGCTTCAGGGTTAGAGGATTGGTATTGTTTTGAACAAAAAAAAATGTTCTATGCCATTGTCTGCACCTGGACTGATGAAAGGAGTAATGCAGAGTTCAATTTGCAGTTGAATATATTAACAAATACATTAGATTAAATTAGATTAGATTAGATTAGATTAGATTAGATTAGATTAGATTAGATTAGATTAGATTAGTCATGTCCAAAGTCAGTCCTCAAAGCCCACTATCCTGCATGTTTTAGATATTTCCTTGGTTCATCTTAATTGTATCATGTAATGGGTCATTAGAATGTTCCTGCAGGACTTGATTGCATGCTGAGCAATTAATGGAATCAGTTGTCAGTTGAAACACGCTGGACACTGTCCCCTTGAGGACTGGGATTGGGCACCGCTGGATTAGGTTTGTTCATTCAAGCAGGGAAAATGTAAATCACAGCAGCATACAACATTGTATAGTGTGAACAACATAATTAAACAATATATTTAATGCTAAAAAAAACCCCTAAGAGATGTATAAAAATATATAAATAAAGTTGAGGAACAATTGGGATAAAGACAAGTTATGCTCATTCATATAATTTTATTTTAAAAGTGAAGGAAGGGATGATGCCATGTGAAGATCACCTCCCATATTGCCTCGCTTCACATTTAACACTGCAGAATCTTTGGGATTGATCAGAAAATAAACCAGCCCGTAACAGATTTTTAAAAATATTGTATTGCACTTGTCATGTATTCTACAAACATGCACCACTGCAACACAATCAATAAGATTAGTTAATCTTACCCCACGCTATGCAAATTTTCACTTACCTTGGGATACAGGATGACAGAAACTGAAAAACAAAGCGGTGAGTTACTTTTTCATTCACCCGGCTGATGCAAACAGGAAATCACATTGCAGAAAATGTCATCTTTTTGCCCATGTTTAGACCCATGCGACATCTGCATTTCAAAACACCATCACATAAAGCATCATGGAAAACGGTGAGGTTTGAATAATGAAATGAGACTTGGCATTTTCGAATGCATGAGAAAATGCTGCCTTTTACAGCCCAGCTCCATTCCATCTAAAAACATGGCTATTCCAAATATGTCAAGTAAAACTACAGAAGAAATGTTTGGTGTCCACATTTTCAGAAAAATAAAGGCTGAGGTAGAGCCTGTACTTATCAATGTGGGGTTTTGTTATTATGTTTTTGGAACCATCTCTGCATAAAGACTTTAGGTCGAAAATGCTTTTGGTAAGTAAATATATGGTATTTATGATTTGCTGATTTTTTTTTTTTTTTTTTTTTTATCAAGGTGCTTTAGGCTCAGGCAGCTGGGGAATTGCTCAAAATATGTTGAGCCTTTCTGAATAACATCATTAAGAAAGGCTGTTTTTCTGCTGTTTGAAAAAGTTGAAGTAACCAGAAAGAGCCCGTGTATGCACAGGGAGAACATCAAACCTCCATGCACAAAGACCTCAGGCTGGGATTTGAAACCAGGACCTCATGCTGCTTGGCAACAATGTCACTAACCGTACACTGATTTGAATCATCTTTCTCTTAAATAGACTAGAGTACAATTACGATCTAATAAATATGTAATCACTGGGAATGGTTTAGTCTATATTTTGAACTCAACAGTTTACTTTGAGTGTAAAGCACCCATAGATGACCTTTATTGTGCACTGATATTTTATGAATAAAGTGAAGGAACTGTACTGTTGAATAAACATGAGGAAACAGAGCAGAGAGAACATCTGAGGTATTGATGTATTACTGGCTGGGTGAGACCATCTCAACTAGCCAGAGAGGCATTTATAAAACCAGCATCTCTTCAATAACAGCTCAACAATGTGTGTATTTTTTAATAAAGTGGTCACACTTTAAATTGGGTGCACAGAAATGTTTCCCAAACATGTGTGCCTCACTGTTCTTATATCTCACCGTGTTTAATAAGCTGAATAAAACAATCAGCAATAGATCCTCCGCATCGTCACCGCAAATTACAAGCACATTAATACTCATTAAAGATAAACTTCCATGTATTTCAGGGGATTTTATGTGACCAACCAAAATAAAATAATGCAATAAAATCGATGTGCAGTTTTCAATGTTTTTCCTAAACAAAACAGTGAGTGATGCATGTGTGAGCTGGTTCTGCCACCAATTGCTTTCAGTGTTCATCTAATTATCAGTGGTGACCAAAGCTAACTAATGAGATATGCTAACTCTAAAGCACTAATCATAAACATTAGATAGACATATGTTTAGGCACGACACCAACACAGTATTTGGTGGGAGCTAATGCTAAAGTGTAGCATCAATTCAGATGAACTACTTGAAAGATTTTTCACAGTCAATAACCAAACCTTTATCGCAGATGTTGAACTATATCCAACTGAAAGCTTACAAAGCAGTAAAGTAAATTAGCACATTTCAATTTTTCCGGAAAAAACAAAGTTAGAGGAAGGTAAATGCGCTGGGCGGGTTTCAAAGTTAGGAAAAAGCATTAAAATAATTATCACCTTAACAGAAGCTAAACTAAAATTTCAGAATAAATCCAGCTGTTGTTTCTGGCCTCAGAGATTTTTTAGAGAACATTAGAGGACAAACACCATCATAAAGACCAAGTATCACAGCAGACATTAGTTTATTAAATGACATCCAGAATCTGCATTGCCTGACCCTTGTGAGCTTCCATCCTGTATGACAAGCTGAAACAATAACCATGGCTCAGAGGTGAATTGTTACAATCATCTTGTTTGTACCTTTGTGATTTTAACTGTCCTGTAAGTTAAACCTCTCATTCTTTACATCCGTAAGGAACTCAACAAACCCTAGTGTCAGGGAGGAAAGCCCTTCCTGCCTCACTTTAGTGCCACCTAGCTACAATCTGGAGCATGTGAAGGTGAAAAAATAAATGTCATCCAACACCGGAGAGCCATGGAGTGGAGTCGCTTTACAGATGCAGATGAGGTCTTTATGACACACCACACCTCAAACTCCACATCATTAGTGTCAGCGTTGGACGGCTGGTTTTAAATATGCACTCTGTATTCAAAGCTAAAATAAGATGGCTTTGTGTTGCCTTTCTCCTGTTTGAAATGACACAAGTGCTTTACGAGCCCTTTGAAAAGCCTCTTCCCCTGCTCATTAAATGCTCACATCCTCATATCTATTCAAATATATGGGTGCAAAAATGATATTCCGTCTGCTTTGACAGCCACACTTGAGCCTTTGTTGATGGCACTCAACAACTGCGCATTATTATATGTTATTGCAGCCGTCTGAAGCTGGGAGAAAGCAGAGCCTAAAATGCCTCCCAGAGTGATGACCAGGCATTTCCCGGCACTCCGCTCATTTTCTCTAACTGCACTCCACCCGCCCCACCCCGCCCCCGCTCCGCATAGCATTGCTTCACTTTTTGACTTGAATCAACAACATTAGAAGTGGAGCCAAATCGCAGCAGCAACAGCAACAGCAACAGCAGCGTGTCATGGAGGTGAGACTCCTTCTGTCTGGAATGGTGTATAATTACAAAAGTGGCAGCACGTTCAACTCTGAAAATCTCAGGTGGAGATTCATTTATGCTCTTGTTTTGGAAGCAGAGGCCAAGCCGCGCCGTTCCATATTGATGTTTGTTTTGGGATCCATCATTCTAATCCAGGTCTGGGACAGGCTTTGTAGAAAAACGCCTCAACATGTTCTCCCCAGAGACTCTAACAAAGAGCACTTCTTCATCTTGTCACCTCTCAGTACGTTCTGAAGCAAACTAGAGATGCGCAATGGACAGACACGACTTCCCATCAGGCTTTAATCATTAAAGGAATCGTTACTGGTTTAATGTCTCTGTTCATGTTGAATGTGCAGGCATTTCATTTACAGATACATTTTATTCCTCCTGGCAGAGATGATTAAAACTATTTCAAAGTTTGATGAAATATCAAACAGAGATAAAATGTTTCAGTGTTGCTATTGACGATGCTGGCCCTGCATTAGATTGGTCTCTGATCAAAACACCTTGACTGTCCTGTTCTATAAAGTCAGGAACTCCATGCAGTATCCACTTCCTCGACATAACGAGTTTACATATTGGTTTCATTTGGTGGCCACCAGTCTAACAGATTCTAACAATTTAATATGAATAAATATCAATATGTGGTCAGATCTGTGTCACATTATTACAACCACATCCAGCATAAGTTCCATGTGTTTATTGTGACACTACTGTATAGAGGACATGTAACTGGCGGCTGTTTTCTGGAGGGAAATCAAGGTTGATTCCTATATGTCACTTAAAAATGTGTTTAAATTGGTTAGATGTTTTTTCAGTTTGATTTGGTGATTAAACAAAAATCATCTCCCAGAATTGCACAGCTGGCTTTGTAATTGTTTATTTAAAACTTCTGTTGAGATACTATATGTTCAGTACAGCAAGATTCCAGTTCATGTTAATTTACACACAATCCGATTTAGTCAAACCATGTCTGATCACTGTAACTTTTAAGAGCCCCTGTTGTTGGGATTTGTGAAATACTAACACATATTGATGTCTGTTTTGATGGGAAAAAAAATGTTTTTTTTCTCTCCTTCAAGGAAAGGTTACAAAATGTAATTTCATTAAGTTACGGTGAATTTACTACAGATGTCTGCAACCTCTCCAGAAACAAACATTTAGACAGAATCCAGGTGGAAGATTAAATATGATGAGTTCAAACCAGAACAAAACCCTGTGAGTGTCATTTACACACATAATGAGAGTTTAGGTCCAATAAATCTGCAACAGACTGACGACCTGTCCAGGGTGTACCCCGCCTCTCGCCCGGAACGCAGCTGGAGATAGGCACCAGCACCTCCCGAACACCCGTTAGGGAGAAGGGTGACCGGACAATGGATGGATGGATGGATGGTCCAATAAATAACAGAATTTATTAACTGCAATCCATTTAGACACACAGTGGTTTATTCAAATTCAGTTCTCTCTAATCCACAACAGTTGGTATGAAATAATGCCAAATTATGAAAAATTTATTTGTTTTAATATGATGATAAAATGTGCAGCTTGGTAGTCTGATGGATATCCACCTCACTTCAAATGACCTGGACACTTTATGTATGGTTGAAACTTTGATTCCGTTTTGCTTGTCATGTTTTGTTAAAACACCACAGAATCAGCTCCTCACAAGCTAATGCTAGTGAGCTAATTAGTTTGGTAGCTATCAGGTAGTTGGTTAGAGAGAGGAATTGTGAGTTTGTATGCAAATTAAACAACTGCTGGAACTTCATAGATATGTTTTTTTTTGTGTGTTTTTATTTATTTATTTATTTATTTATTTATTTACACTTTCAGTTAGCCCACAACATTTTCTAAATAAAAATATTTAAAAAGTCAGGCTTGGTTTGCCCATTCGATCAATGCAAACAGATGTTTTCACATCTGAATATTATGAAACAGCATTTATGTAATTAGGTGAAAGGCAAAGCGATCCATCAAACACAGTAACTGCTGTAGCTGGCTGCTAAATTTGGTTTCAAACCAGCTGCATGTGTTCTTCATTACTGGACAAATGGAAAAAAAGAAGAAAAACGTGGACTCCATTTTTTGTTTTTGAAGAACATAGAGAGG